>CANYLF011182567.1:0-18678 GCA_948193215.1 Bocquillonia castaneifolia
ACCCAACTCATTACTCATACCTAACTTTTCATATCTATCTGAATACAATATGATATTATTTTTTTGAAGGTAATATTATATATTTTATTAGACATAGGAACTCGATAATAAAACAATTTGATTTATTTATGTTTATATTGATTTAAATTCTAGCGACAATTTATTAACTACCAAAACTATAGCAATACTTTTATAACTACCAAAATTATAATACTTTTTTCGCTTTAAAAGAATTTTCTTCTAATAGGTACCTTTCTAAATAATATAGCATATTAAAAATTATTATTCAAAAAATAACTAATTTAAATCTAATTACATAATAGTACTACTTTTTTTTTTTTTGCAAATATGTTTAGAGAAGTGTTTATTTACTTTTTCTTCCATCTACTTTCAAAGTCGGAAAATGTAAAAAAAAACTTTTGAAAAAAACATTTTCTGAATATAATACCAAATATGACTATACATTATTGTTGCAATAATTGAAATAAATAATTAAATTATCTAATAAAATAAAAAAAATATTGAAAACAAATACATTTTTTTAACACAATTTTTATTAAAGATTTTATTATTAGAAAAAAATACTTTATTGATCCTAAATTTCAATAGATAGAATTGCGTTTTAGTATATCAAATTAATTAGAAAACATAAAAATTCAAATTAAGTAAAAATATAATTAAAAAATTATTCCAGATGCATGGATCAGCCAATGTAAGAATTTGTTGTTTGTTTTAATTATTAATTTTTATGAAAATAGTTTTTTACCAAATTAAATTGGCACGGAAGAAGAGTAAAGACAAATTATAAAACACTAGTAGCCGTAGTTGTAAAAGAATACTTGGTCAGGCTAACGACGAGTTTGGAAACGTTTAAAATCCAAGATCAGATCAATTCACCCTTACGTATATGATATTATTTTAAATCGAAATGCGATGGCAAAAACAAAACCCACCTGCACGGCCTAGCATTTTTAATTATCAATTTAATACTTCAGATAAGACCACCGGTACTTTTATTTTTTTGCAAAAATTTTAATTTGAAATTAATAACAATTAAATCATTGAAAAACTGCTTTCAAAAAAATCTAGTTATAAAATAAAAAATTAAATTTGAATTGAGACGAAAATATATATATATACTTCAAAATATATTAATTAGTAAGAACATATTCGTGAACGATAATAAGCATCGGAAAATAAAAATGATCCAATTTCTCACTTTCAGTCACGAATCATTTTCCTTTCCATTTCAATCCTACTCCTACATATATATGTTCTTTCATTTCCTTTCTTTAAAAAATAAAAAACAAATTTACAAAATTATATATAAAAAAAAAGATAAGAGAACGAAAAACGGCATCGTCTCGTATCCCGGTTAGCCGAAACGTTTCGTAAGACGTTTCATTTTAAGTTTTTTTAATTACTCGGCCGCTGGCATGGTCCCAAGCCGCCACGGGCAGTCAGCATAATCGAAACAAACATTAGAGTACTCAAAAAGTCCGTCGTCAAACGTCGCGTACTCGCCAGTGTTATAACTGCCATCGATTCCTAACTCGAACGAGTCAAAGTTCGGGACCTGCTCGTCAAACCCCCAAAACAAGACATTATCAGCCGAGTCGGCCCGTACCAACTCAGTCACCTCATTCTTTTCCCCTTCTCCACCACAGTTAGAATGATCATTTACAGAAGGAGGCAAACCAAGCTCATCGTCAGAAGCCTCTAAAAGGTAACCGAGGTCCGGCTGAGACTCGCCGGAATCATCAGAAGTAAGGTCAACAACAACAACACGGCCAGCGTCGCCATCACCGCCCCCGGAAGAGGAAGATATCTCATCTTCAAAGCTCTTCATAACAGAGTCGAGATCTAAGTTCTTAAAATCGGGCTCAGATTCATCGAGAATACCTAACAATAAATCATCTCTTAATTTCTTTACTTCAGGTAAGTCCAACTCGGACGATTCGTCTTCCCTGACTCGCTTCATAACATCAACGTTATAGAGAAATAAAAGAAAAACTAGGGTTAGAATTAGGTATTTGTATTTTTTCAGAGATAGTAATAGCAAAAAGAAGAGAGAAGTTGTGATGTGGGGGGTGGGGGTGGCAGAATGAAGAATATATATACAAGCGATGATGGAGAGAGAAAATGTAGAGAGACATAGGAAGAGAGTGAGTGGTGATGTTGACACGCTGGCGCTTGGACCGAAAAAATTTATAAATTTTATTATATTTTACTTAGGACATCACGGACGTCTTGCTTCTTTTTTTTCAATTTTCATGTTATTAATTAGTTTGAAATCTGTTTTCAAGTCCGGTCTGCCCAGTGGGACCTGCAAGCCTAGTCAATCACGGCCTTTTGGTTTTTCTGTCTCTTTAGAATGTACTATACGGCTCGGCTCGGCTTGACTCGGCTTGGTTTGAGTGTGGTTGCGGTGGGAGTAGTTGCTTGGTTTGGTGATTGGATGGTTTGGTAAGGAAATAAATTTGGGGAAGCTTGAGGGTATTTTTGTTAAGAAAATTTTGAGCGATATAAAATTTGGATTATGTTTAAGTAATGTTGGAATTGACTAGATGGTGGCATGGACTTTTATATTATTTCTAGAATAAACTTATTTTATTTAGAAGATTTGGATTTTAGGAAAGTAGGAGGCAAAGATCAGGCATTTGTATGGAAACATTTGTTTATGACAATAATGTGTGTATGTGGTGATGGTGGCCATTTAATGCTAACGTTTTTTTTTAATATTTTATCAAAAGGAGAATGTTATGTGAAGGAGAGAATCACACTTTGTCTACTATTTTACATAACCCATTTAAAACCTTTCTAAAGTTTGGCTACTAAGTCTTGTCATATGTGAATTGATAATTTGATATTATTAGGTTGGACATTATTCTTGTTTATTTTATTTTGCCCCTATTATAGATAGGATCATGATGCCACATCTTCTTGCAAGATCACCGCACAAATTTAGCTTCCAATAATAATAATCTTGTATCTATTTTTCATATGTTATCAACTACTTTGCCCATAAATTAGTTGATTCTAACGAAAACGTTTTAATTTAATTTATTTCTTAATATTCTTTTCTTTTTATTTTTTTTTACACCAACATTTCTCTTTATTCTTGAATGACCAAATTGGGATAATAATATGGTTATGGTAATTATAATTAAAGGGGAAAGTATAAAAAGGTACCATATGCTTATATTATCTTTCATTTAAGGGTTTGTGTTTTTTGGTGACAAATAAAAATTATGTGGTATAAAAATCATTCCATTTTAATAATCTGTTAATAAATATTGCTACTCCCTTCATTTTAAAATAACAGTCGTTTAAAGTTGTGGCATATGGATTAATAAAGTTATTAATTACAGTTCAACCTCCCTAAATTGATATTCTATAAATTAATAACTTTTAATATTTAATAAAAATATCAATCCACCAGCTCCGTTGCACGTGTAGAATTTAATAATTTCATTATCTATTATTCAATACAGAATATCATATATTTGCATATAAATAATAATTTATAAAATCACCATTTCCTATATAAATCTCCATATACATTGTATATAGTTTTTATAAATATTTATATCTTAACATGTATATATTTAAAAAAAAACATTTTATAATTTATAAACAGTGAGATATTTAAGTGAAATGTATAAAAAAAATTCTTTATTTATAGAGAAAACTCTTCTTTTAAATTTTTTTTCTTTATATTAATTATGCAAACTATATAAAAAAAATTCTACAAAAAAGACTATATGAAAATATATAATAAACTATATGATATTTTTATATGAATGCCCTATAAATTGATAATCTTTATTATTTAATATTTTTTTGTTCCACATATCATATTAATTTGGAGAGATTCTATTGTAGTCATTGTTTAAAGTGGTAATGAATAATAAAGTATGAGGGTAGAAATGGAAAAGGAATATTTAATGTTAGCTAGGTATTTAAAAGCGACAAATAGTTTAAAATAAACGGAATTTTCTAAAACGACTATTATTTTGAAATAGAGTGAGTATTTTTTTTACAGTACACCAATAGTGTAATATAAAATTTAAATTATCTAATACTTTTTAAGTAATTTATTATGTTAATGTAATGATTAAAAATCTTTAAATAATTTTTAAATTTATTTTAAGAATATATATTTATTTTGTTCTTAATAAAATAAAAAATACATGTTAACATAATTTTTAATAAAAAATAAGATGATTATAACTTTTATATCATATACTTGTAAAAAAATTACATATGCTTTAGTGAAAAACAGTAAAATTATATGGTCTTTTTTTAATATTTTCTCTTAATTAAAATCAATAATGCTTTTACGTTATAAAAATATTATAAACACTCCAAAAATAACTTTTTTTAGAGGAAGATCAGGATTAAGTTTCATTCATAAATAGTCATATGATATCTACAAAATAAAACACATTCATAACCTAACACATTAATATAAGATTGATTATCTATACTATTAATGACAACTTGGATTGACTCCAAAAATATGACTTCAATATTGTCATGTAAACTGATGACTTTGCATCTTTCAAATAGTGGAGATTCAAATCATATGCTATAGCATAAAAATAATAATCTCGAATTGAAGTACTAAATTGAACTCCCATGAAAAAGGAAAAGAAAACTCTCATAAAATGAGACAAAACAAAAGTCATGGTAGAGAGAATAAACAACCTAAATAGATGGATGTAAATACCTAATTTACTGAAATAAACAAAAAAAACGGATGTAAAAGGAACTTAGGTGAAAAAACTAACGATAGCATACATTTTTTAGAGAGAAAAACATAAGGTGGCTAGGTTTTTTTTAGAGAGAAAAAAATACTCCAAAATTAATCTATTAGTTAAGATGCTTTCTTTCGTTGAAAAAAAAAGCACTTCATCAAAATATATGAATTTGCGATTAAGATAGTTAAATAAACAAAATGTTATTCTTAAAATAGTACTTAATATACGAATGCCTCTCTCTTGACAATGAAAATTAAATAAAATGAGATTCAACTAAAAAACAATCAATACTCAAGATCTAACCAATAAATATAAGCATTATGTTTTATCTTAATATACTAAATGTTAAATTGCAAAAAAAAAACCGGTACTTTTAAATTTTTGTAAATTATATCTAATTATTTAAGATTTAATACTATATAACCCTTAATTTATAATTTTTGTCTAATATAGGATTCCAGATAGAAAATTTTGAAATTAGTGGCTGATTTTTCTAACGTGTCATTGTCGGATTCCCTATCGTTAAAAGAGGTGATGAGTCAACAGAAATTAAGCTGATTAATCACCCTTATAAAACGACGTTATTTTCATTAGCTTAGGGCATCAACAACAAAACCCCAAAATACACCTTCTCCTCCATTGACAAACAAAGGACGAACCCTAATCTTATTTTCAGTACACCTCCATACGATTTGGAAAGCAATGGTGCATCGGGAGAGAATATGAACCCTAATTTTGATATTGAGTTGGCAGTAAAATTAGGGTTTGTATTCTCTTTCATTGAACTATTGCTTTCAAAATCATATGGAGGTGGACTGAGTTCGTTCTTTGTTTGTTAATGGAGGAGAATGTGTATTTTGGGGTTTTGTTGTTAATGCCCTAAGCGAATAAAAATGATGTCTTTTTCTAAATGTGATTAGTCAACTTAATTTTTATCGACTCACCGCCTCTTTTGATGATAGGAAATCCGGCGATGACACGTTAGCAAAATTAGTCATTAATTTCAAATTTTTCTGACTGGAATCCCATATTACTGTATTAGACAAAAATTATAAAATAAAGATTATATAGTGTTAAACCTTAAAGAATTAGATATAACTTACAAAAATTTAAAAGTACATGTTTTTTTTTTTTTTCAATTTGGCCTATACTAAATGTGCCATCTATTAAAAAACATATTTTTTTCATTTATATTTATTTTTTATTACACTAATTACCGCTTTTAATACAAATTTTATCATTTTTTATAACTTTAAATTAAATTCAAAGCAATAGATTATAATTAATAACAAGATATGATATTCTAATGATGAAAACATTTAAATTGGTGTTTAAATATATTTTATTATAAATAAAAACATTAATGAAAATATTTACGATTAGAATTTATAAATATTCATATTTATAGTAAAAAATATTTTTATACACTAATTTACATATTTTTATTTAATATAAACTATAATTTTTTATTTTTTTATTAATAAAATGATTAAAATTATATAAAACGGGTAATTGATGAAATATAATTCTAATCTATTTTTAGAAATATGTATACTAATTTTGATTTATTTTCATTTCTCACCAGCAATCAAGTTAGCAAACCCTCCAGTGTTGTTGAGAAAGCAAAGCTCAAGTCCTTTATTCAAATAATTTTTTTGTAACATTTATATTTATCTATGTGGCAGCAATCCTCTTTTACTATGTAAAATGTTGGAAATTTTTGCGGTTGTCTTTTCTTTCATAATTTCATCACATAACAAATTAACTACAACATGAAGCACACTAAAATTTTTTGGTAGAGGACGAACTATATCAAGGGCGAAGGCTTGTACTTGCATTAAATAAGTTTTGCTTGGGAATAATTGCGTGGGGACGGTTTGGGGAATCTGGGATTAAGAAATTTTCAGACCCGAATTGAAAATTGAAAATTCAAAAATTTTAAATTTTTGAAATTGTATTGAATCATAAAATTCTTATTCCATTTTGAACTGAATTTTTGGTACGGTTCACTTTCAGAAATTTGATACTTTTGAATTGGTTTAAAATGGTACGGTGCGGTTCGAAAATTTTAATATTTAAAAAATATAATAAAATCATAATATATAGTCTTATTTTTTGTTTCATATTTATTTTTAATTATTAATAAAAAACCTTATAGTCAGTGTAAATGTTATCTAATAATTTAGATACATATAACTAATATTATTCACAAAATAATTTTAATAAATTATAATAGTTTCAGTAGTTTATAAAAATTAAAAATATAAAGAATTTATCAGCAAATAAATAATTTTAACATATGAATAAATTTAATAAATAAAACATATGTTATGATAATTAAATTAAGTTGAAATTTAATTAAAATAATATATTTATAATTGAAGAAATTATTATAAGTTATAACTTATAAAATAACTTTTATGCAATTATGTAATTAATATATTAATTTTATTACAGTGATATTATAATTCAATAATATAAAAATAACACATACATATATATTGAAAAAACTATTTTGGTTAGGTACAATTCAGGATGGTTCTATATGGTTTTTGGTGTGGATATTTAAAAAAACTACAGGACCATACCAATTAATTTTTTGGGACGGTTCGGTTTGGATAAAATCAATAAATCAACATATATTTTCAATTCTAAATATTATCGATTTGGATTTTCGGTATGGTTCGGAAATCTCTATGATCTATACTCAACCATAGAGAATAAGGGATCCAATACGATCGGTTAATGACAGGATCAGAAAATCTATTTAAAGGAACGACAATGACTAGACACTTTGGATTAGTCTGGAATTTTCATGGGATTGGAATACCACAATTGGTACATTTATAGGAATACAATTCTAAATTAAAATTAAAAAAAATTACACTTTCTATATGTAAAAGTAAAAAATGTATGATCAATGAGTGATAAGGGGTAGCCAAAATTATCCATCAATGATTTATTTGGCCAACTATAAATTTAAATCAAATAAATATAATTTGAAATCAAATTGAACAAAACCATATGACCAACATGGTTCGATTATTATGTTAAAATTTTCTACTTTTCTTTTAGTTTAGGTTTCTATTCCAATTTCTTTTGACATAATTATAAGTTAAAAAAATTTAAATATTGATACGTTTTTTAATTCTTCACGACTGTTAAAAAAATCCTAACCGCACTCTTTCTTTTCCTTTTTCTCTTTTCTCTCGTTTCTTCAAAATTTTATATTTTGGCTACCACAGACTATTGTTTTTCCTTTTGGGAGTGAACATGGGGATGAAAATGATTATGGTGTAAAGTTTTTTTTGCTAATTTTCTTTTAAGCGTCCTGCCTTAAAAACCATATTAGAGTTGATTTGTGGTAATGACATAGCCACTTTATTCGTTTGTAAGAGATTAGAAGTAATTTTCTCTATTGATCTGGTACAATCCTTCATATTCTTTATATTTTTCATTGAATTGTAGTCGTTTATTTAAACAAATGAATAAAGTACAATTTTCCTAAAAAAAACCCAAAAAATTCAATTCATTTCATTTCAGTCTTTTTTTGAATGTAAAAAACATAAATCAGAATATGAAACTTTTAAATTTTAAAATTAAACCGCTTCAAATTTGGAATCCAATTAAATTAAGTCAATGATTTCATATTCAGTTTTATTTTTTAAAGTTGACGAATTTTGCATGTTCTTACATGAGACTTTATTTGAAAAAACAAAAAGATGAAAAATGGAAGAAAATAAAACAATCTTAAAATTATAAAATTTCTTTTAAATAATAATCACTTTTTCCTCTTACAAAGACAAAAATAATTACAAATAAATAATATAATTTATGAAATTAAATTAAACTAGTAGACAATTAACAAATATTTCACACCCACATTTCACTTTTTAATTTTTTTAAGTTGGTTTTGATATCCATTATTCACTTAAATTACTGCATATTGAATATCGAATAGGGATATCCTATATTTAAATCATATGTTGAATACCGGATTTAAATTGATATATAAAGGATTAAATTCGAATTCGACACGGATAATAAAATTTAGATATGTATCCATTCCAAATCTGTTAAAGAGCTATCTTAATTTTTTTATTCGGATTAAATTGAAGTGGATATCATAAAAAATTATTCCATTACCATCTTAGTTGGCAAAAAATAAACAGAAGAAATAAGAAAACAAATGAATTTCTTTGAGATGATGAATCCTTTTAAATGATTAAAATTTTTAGATGATATGTTTTTTATTATCTTTTCAAATGGAAGTGAATAGATACCACATAAAGATATCATCCGTATCACTTATAATTGGGGAAATCCCATTTCCAAGTCGACGTACTTCCTTTTTTTTGACATTGAGTACTTGCATTTTTATTTATTAAAATTAAGTTCTTATTAGATGACTTTAGCAGTTATTACAATTTAATAACTCAATTTTGATAAAAGTAAAACTATATAAATTCAATTTCGATAACAATAAAAGTATAGGAGCTCAATTTTAATTGATTGAAATTTTCATTTTATATCTATTTTTTTTAATTATTTTAAAAATATATTTATTATATTTATATATATTAATTAAAAATATGATTGTGTATGTGTATAATTTCAACTTTTGGTTCGGATTGGCTTGACAAATCATAAAATCAAAATTAAAAACAAAAATTTACACCTTTTAAATCGAACCATGTTGATTTTTACTAAAAAAATCGAATTGGCTCATATTGAAAAGATTTTTAGATATACATTAGTTTTGTTTGATTTTGAAAAGTATAAATTTTCTACTTTTCTAAATCAAAAATAAAAAACTAATACTTTTGTAAATCAAATAAAACCGATGCATACCTAAAAAATTTTTGGTTTAATTTGGTTCAATTTTTAGTATAAATCCATTTGACTCGATTTAAAAAAATGTAATTTTTTTGCTTTTAATTTTGATTTTATGAGCTATCAAAGCAAACCGAATGAAAAGTTAAAATTATACACATAATACAATTATATTTGTCAATAAAAAATATTAATATAATAAATATAAATTTCAAAATAGTAGTAAAAATTAATTATCGAGAAATAAATTTAAATCTATCAAAATTGAGTCCGTACACTTTATATTTATCGAAATTGAGTTCTTCACTTATAACACTATTTAAATCAGGTAACCAAATGACTTGATGTTAATGAAAATAAAAGTGAAAAAACTTAGTTTTTATAAATAGAAGTATAGGGATTCAATGTCAAAAAAATAAAAGTGCAAGGATTTAGGAATGAATTTTGCCCCTTATAATTATATAGTCACTATATGTGTTTTGACATGTATTAACTTATGTTTAATGATTAGTTGGAATTTTTAACATTTTTTTGAATAAGTGGATGACTTTATTAAAAATGAACAAAAGGCTTGGTCACAAAAAATACAAAACTAAAAGAGGAAGACTTCAGTAGATCTAATCACATCATCTACTGAAAAGAAATCACAGAGAATTTACATTTGAGAAGATACATACAATAGTAGATAGCCTTGTAAAGATAGTCTTTGTCAACCAAGGAACCTTGAAAAATTTTGAAATTTCTAGTTTCCCAAGAAAGAACCATCCATAATGAGGTGTAGAATTCCCTTTGAATCTTCCCTAGAAAAGCAACATCCATTGCCTAAAGAAATCTACATAAGATGCTGGAATTGTGAAGTGAATACATGTCCAATGGAAAAGAGGCTTCCAGATGTCCCATGCAAACTTACAATGTAAAAATAAATGATCTTGGGTCTCATGAGATGAGCAAAAATAGCATTAGAGCTGGTACATAGGGATAAGAGAGCATCGGGAAAGGAAGTCCTTGGTAAGAAGACAGTTGCGGAGAGCTGTCCAGCTGAAGAAATGAACATTAGGGGGAGAGATCGATTTCCAGCTAAGCTTGAAGAGTGAGTGATCATCTAATTGAGGAATGGAATGTTGTTGTAGGGCCAAGGTGCAACTTCTAATCGAGTAACAACCTGCCTCCCTAAGCTTCCAAGACAGCACGTCATTGCCAACTGAGAAAGACACAACTTGAAGACCTGTCAATATATGCTGCAAAGATTAGAGAGCAGTAATTTGAAGCCATCCTGTCTACTCTGGCCGACACGATGAATGCATGCAGTTTAAACCAGTTGAAACTGAGCAAAAGGGATCCGAAGAAAGAACAAACAAATCCGGATAAAAGGTTGCCAAAGTGCTATTACCATGCCATACATAAAGCCAAAAGAAAGTGTTGCCCCCATTCCTTACCGAAAAGTACGCATTTTCCAAAATAAATTCCAGAATTCGGGTTGATGAAATGCTAGCTTTTCAAAAATCCTTCCAAAGTGGAGACAATCTAGACGAATTGCAAAGTGCAAGGTCATGCTAGGAGTCAAATTTAGAGAATGCCAAGAATGTAAGGAACCAGAGAGAGGTCTCACTAGCCAACCTAAGTTTTCGCAGCCATTTTACCAACAAAGCAGCATTCCTATGAACCATATGACATAAGCCGAGACCCCCATAATCCAAAGGCAAACAAACTTTTTCCCAAGCTATTTTTGCATAACAATCGAGCTCTAGGATCACCTTTTCAAAGGAACTTCCTAATATAACACTCCAATTTATTTAAAACTGCCATTAGTAAATGGAAAAGGGACATCAATTAAATAGGCATACCATATAGAACTAATTTAATCAATAATAGGCATCCGTCAAATGATAAAGATAAACCTTTCCAAAGTGCAAGCTTGGATGTAAATTTGCTAATGAAAAGGTCCCAATCTCTGATAGATAAAGACTTAAAAAAAGAGGGACACGATGGTATTTATAAGAATTATTCTCATATTTAAGTAAATTCAAATCGAATCAAATTGAATTTTATTTACCTATCTATTCAGTATTTACTCTTTAAATTTTTTTTTTTAATAAATCCATTTTTAAATCAAACCAAAATAGCTTATGTAGAACCTGATAAGGGGTGTGCAACGGACCATTTGATTCAATTAGAAAAATCTAAAAACTATTCAGATTTTAATTATTTGTAACCAAATCAATCCGTTGAACTTAACAAACTAATAGTTCGGTTAACTAAAATTTCAGTTTGAATTGGTTCTATTTTGATTGGATTATTTATTCTTTATTTTAATTTTTAAACTTTTATCCAACGCCAAATTGATGAGATTAAGATTATTTCAGAGTCCAGACCACTTATAGTAGCTGAACTGGAATCACTAGCAAACCTTTAGAGGTCTCTTCATGCTAGCAATAAATCATTATAATCCTTCTATCTGCAATTAATTGGTCTCTTTTGGGAGATAGGAATACTTCTTATTTCCACTCCATTGCTAATGCTCATTATAAGAGAAATCTCATTGGCTCAGTTGTGGTAGATTATGTCACTTATTCAACCCACAAGGCATCAAAGATGCAGTGGTGATTTTTTTTCAACGTCTTTTTCAAGCACATGATTTGATTCCTTTTTATTTAGAGTATTGCAATTTCAATATTTTGGATAATATTATGTCAAACTCCTTGTTCAACCTTTCTCCTAAGATAAAATTTATCAGAGCCTTTTGTCTTGCGATGAGAACAAAGCACAAGGACCTGATGGGTTCAGCTTCTTACTCTATAAACGTGCTTGGTCGGTCCTCAAGGAAGATATTCTGGCTTTATTTTAACATGTTTTTGATGCTCTGTCACCTCCCATAGATCTTAATCATTCCTTTGTGCTTCTTACTTCAAAGATTCAAGGTGCTCATGATGTAAAGGATTTTCACCCTGTCAGTTTGGTTAATAGTCTCTATAAACTTATTTCTAAAGTGCTGGTCTCAATATTATCTTCTATTATGCCAAAATTGATTTCCGAGGAACAAGATGCTTTTATTGGGGGCAGGAGCATTCTGAACTGCTCATTTATTGCTTGAATTGGTTCATTTGATTCATCAAAGGAAGGATAGATTTATTTTATTCAAGGTAGACTTCCAAAAAAGCTTTTGATTCTATATCGTGGGGATACTTAGATGTCGTTTAGTCTAGGATGAAATTTCCTTTGAAATGACATAATTGGATTTCAAGCTTCCTTTCTTCTTCTAGGATTTCCCCTTTGGTTAATGGCTCCCCTACTACTCCATTTCAAATGCATAGAGATGTTAGACAGGGTGACCCTCTATCTTCTTTCTTTTGTCTCCTAGCTCTAGAAGGTCTCAAGAGCATTATATCTAAGGCTTGTTTGGCTTGATTTATTAAGGGTGTGAACTTGGGAAATGATTTAGATTTTATTTCTATTTTATGGTTTGCAGATAATACCCTTCTTTTCATTGCTTATGAAGATGAGTTGTTCAACAACCTCATCAGAATTCTTAGATGTTTTGAGGCTATCTTTAGTCTTCACATCAACTTCAATAAGAGCTCTATCACTAGAATCAATGTCTCAAAATTTGATATGAATTCTTTAGCTTTAAGAATTAATTGCACAATGTCCCTTGGGCTGCCCCTTATATGAAGAACTATTTCTTCATGCTTATGGGACTCGATTATCTTGAAATTCCAGCAAAGACTTGCTTCTTGGCAAGGAGCTCTTTTATCCCCAAGTGGATGGGTTGTCTTGATTCAATCGATCTTGCAAGGTATCCCTACTTACTTCATTTCTTTATATGCCACACCTAAAGGAGTTATAAGATATCTTAATAGCATGATGACTCAATTTCTATTGCGAGTGGGGGAAAGATAATAGAGGAATTTGCAATGTTGCCTGGAATAATATTTGTCTTCCACCACATAGTGGTGGTTTTAGGATCTCTGATCTCAGCCTTTATAACCAGAACCTCTTATTTAAATGGATTTGGAAATTAAAAGCATTCCAAAATACCTCTCTTTGGTTTCGGGTTACTAATATAGCATGTAGTATGCCATCTTCGAGAAATTTGCCACAAGCTAACATCTCATCAATTTGGAAAGGAATTTTTAAACTGTGTGTCTTCGATTCGTTTGCTTGGGACCGTTTTCTTTCAAATTGCTTAGTTATTGTCTATGATGGAAGTAACACTAATTTTTGGCTGGATAATTGGCTTCCTTGCAGGCCTTTAACTTCAATTTTTCCAAGACTTGCTTTATTGCATGGAGAAGATCACACTTCTGTACATGATTTGCATGTTCTTGAATGGCACATTCCTCGGCCTCGTCCTTAACGTGATTGTAAAGATGCTCAATGGATAGAAATATTGGGGTACATTCGTTAGGTTCAATTTTTTGTTTCAAGCAAAGATGTGGTCACATGGTGGGTTATACTAAAGGGTGTTCTGCTAGCCTTTTTAAGGATATTTTTCCTGGGCATTTTGCTAGAAATGTCATTCATCCTTTCAAGGATTTTTGTTCTTCTTTAGCTCCACCAAGAGTAATATTTTTTATTTGGCTTGCAAGTTTAAGAAGAATTCGATGTCATTCTTTTCTAGTAGATAAAAGAGTTGATTTATTTTATGGACGTACTTGCACTCTTTGTATGAATAAATATGAAAATGTAAAGTATACTCTATTGCATTATCATTCTGCTTAGAATATTTGGGCTTGGTTCTTTAGAAAGATTATCATTATTGGTGTCTTACCAAACTCTATTTCGGATTTCACCTTCTTTTGAAATTCTTTAATGCATCATCACCCTTATGCTCGTCTTTGGAACGTCATGGGATATTTGTCTCTTGCTCTATTTGAAAAGCAAGAAACAAGAGAGTTTTAACCGACTCAATGATGAATATAGGTTCTCTTATTTTTAAATGTATTACAGTTTATATTTATTTATTTTTTGCTAGGAAATTGCCTACAGTGTTATCCCAACAGTTTGGGCCCAGACTAATTCACTGAGAGGGAGCCGGTGCCCAGATGAAGGCTCATTAAATAGATCCCACAAAGCCCTCTTCCAGCGAAGGTAAGGCTCGAACTCGAGACCTCATCAAGCGACCAAAAGGCTTTTAACCAACTATAACAACTATTCACTGATAGTGTATATTTATAAGCTATATCATTTAGGATTCCCCTATAGTGGCTTAGAGGTTTTTAGAACCTTGGATGCTATTTTCCAAACTGATATTTATTTGTCTACCTTTTTGGTTTGTTTTCTTTGCTCGAAGTTGTAGGCTTAAGTGACGAAAACACTTTAAGTTTGTCATTCCCTGTGGCTCTAATAAAGTTTTTTTTTTTTTTATAATTTAGTAAATGTGAGTCTTAAACTTGAGAGCTTTCATCCATACCCACATGGGTAGTAACAATACACCCAAGATGAATTAGTTCTAATAAAGTTTCTTACTTGTATATATAGGAGTGGGTGTGTGTATTATACTTTCTATAAATTTTAATAATATTTTCACAAACAAACACACATATACGTGTATGTACACATGTATATAATGAATTAAAAATATATAACTATAAAAAATAAAATATTATAAAAGTAAAGTTTGGATTTCGGGTTGATTCTTAGAAGATCTATAAAATTAAACCATAAATTGAAATTCAAAATTTACATTTTTTCAATCTAACCCAATCCTTTTTCTTAAAGTCTTTCGGTACGATTCGATTATTTTTGGATTTGGTCCGTTTTTCTTACCTTTACACCCCAAGCAGGACCCAAAGAAATTGCAATTGCAATTTTAGAAGACCGAAAGCAGTGATGGCACACATAGCACGTGATAATGGGTAAAGGCAGCAAGCAACTATCGAAAAGAAAGGCCAATAAAAACACACTTAGAATTCTCAACCACCCATAGGTACATGCCATTATAATTTATAAAAATTAAAAAATAAAAAATACTAAAAAATCTGGCATCCATCTAACTCGTCCCAATTGTCGGAAACCGAGACAGATGCAAATGCAAAACCCAAACCAATCCAATTGACCCTTCTTTGTCAATCAATTTGTATGTACAACGCACATTACTTCTTCTACCCCACCAAAAGTCCATGTCTTCGTCCTCTCCATTTAATCATCATCATCATCATCATCATGCCTTTTGCTCATTTATTTTTTTTTTAAGGCAAAACCCATTTAAGGTAAAACCCATTTACAAATTCCTTGTATTTTCAATTTTTTTTACATTATATCTTGTATTTTTATTTATAAAAATTAAATCTCTGTACTTTTTTTTCATTAATATTGTGTCCTTTTATTACTTAATTTTAATGGTGTTATAACTGAAAGACTTAATTTTAATAAATCTCAAAATGCAGAGACTCAATTTCAATAATAATAAAAGTACATGGACTTAATTTTTATTGATTAAAATTTAATTTTTTATAATTAATTTTCACTATTATTTTGAAAAATATGTTATTATATATACATATATAATTTCAACTTTATATATACACACACATGTATAGACAAATACACATATGTAGATATATCGATATATGTATGTATGTATTTGTGTATTTATATACATACACACACACATATATAATTTTAATATAAAATAAAAATTTAAATTGATCAAAATGAGTCCTTATATTTTTATTTTTATCAAAATTAAATCCATGTACTTTATTTTTATCAAAACTGAGTCTTTGTATTTTTATTTTTATCGAAATTAAGTCCTTGTACTTTTACTTTTTTTTAAATTGAATCCTTCAGTTATAACCACCGTTAAAATTAGCTAACCAAAGGACTCAATGTTGATGAAAATAAAATTACAGGGACTTGGTTTTTATACATAAAGTACAGGGATCTAATGTCAAAAATGAAAGTACCGGGACTTGGATATGGGTTTTGTCTTTTTTTAATATATAATTTCACCTCTAAACTTTACGCATATTTCACCTATTACAAATATAAATTTTAAAATTAACTTATTAAATTTATAAATTTACAATTTTTACTTCTCACACACCAAAAATATACTTAATAAACCTATTATACATATAAAGTTTAATTTTTTAATCGATCACATACTAAATTTAAAATTATAAAAATTATATTAATGTGAAAAAAGAAATGATTTAAGCTATATGTAATATTATCTAATAAAAACAAAGTGAAATTGATACAATACTAATATAATTTTACTTAATCGGTGTTTGGTAAGTAAAAAAAATCAAAACTTTATATGTGTAACAAATTAATCATAAAGCTCAACAATATAATAGGTTAACAATATAAAATTAGAGGTGAAAGTACGTATTTAGTCTTTTTTTTCATGTTTTTTTTTTATTTTAAACAACTATGTCCATGTATTTTCCCTCCACCTCAATCAATAAAAGTAATATTATTAATAAAAATTACCATGCTTTTTAATTTCACATAAGTTATAAGAAATTATTTTTCAAAAAAATTGTTAATTTTTATTTTTATTCTCTAATTAAAATATATAAAAAATATTTTTTCATAAAGATTACTAATAAAATGGAAAAAGATTAAAAGTGAATTAAAATGGATAAGCTTTTCCAACATTTAAAAGATTAAAATATAGCAATTCTATAACATGAATAAAGTTTTGTTTTCTTTTCTTTTTAGGCACTTCCAGAAGTGATTAGACTAAAAATAAATAAATTATTAAATACATTGTGGGGATGAAAAGAAAAATCTTTTTAAAATTAGAAGAGTTCATGTTTTCAATACAAATGACATGTCTACCGAGTCTCTAGCGAGACCGTGTTGCCGGTTTGATCTTCAAGGTTATCTCCTTTGGCACTGCCGTGTCAACTTGTTTCCACACCTCGTAATATCTACTTTCCCTCCCTTGTACGCTTCTACATTGCACTTTCAAGCTTTCTATTTCTTTTCAATTAATTAGTCAATTTATTTCTATTAACTATTTGTCGGTCAAAATTTTGAATGATATTCTTTTAATTAATACTATATTCAATAAATTAAAAAAATATTAATTTATTAAACAGATATACTCTATTTGTTTGGAAAAAGGGTGAAAATGAGATAAAATTTTTTTCAAGAGATTTGAACATGAGAGAAGAAAATTTAGGATCCCATTTTGCTTTCCTCACCTTTCCAAACAAAGCTTAAAGTTTAAAACAGTTAAATATCACCATACTCATATAAACTAAATATAAATATCTATAATATCATAATTTTTCCCCTGAAAAAAAGTAATATCACAATCTCATAAGAAATTATAATTTTAAATATAATTAGGGTGATGCTAAATGACCATATATGTGGCCATCCACATGAGGATAGTAGAGTCTTTTACATAAGTAAGAGAATGATAAATTAATTAGTTAACAATAAATGGATAAACAATTGATAAAAATGCCCTTATTTAAAGAGAAAAAGGAGAAGCATTGTTTTTATATGGGAACTCACATTTCACACGACACTTGGCAACAAGACAAAGGTTTTTTCTACAATTACTTTGTTTTCTAACAAAGTAAATACTTTGATTTCATCAACCAATAAAAGAATGTCATGTAGTTAAATTTACTTAAATGCTAAAAAAATAAAACGTTCTTTAACAGGTTACCAACCAATAACAAATGCTAAAATAGCCCAAGGTAATATAAATGTTCTATACACCCACTACTTTATAAAAATCTATCTCAATTTAATTATATTTTTTCACAACACTGTACATTTAATATATATATATAATTAATTAAATTATTTTTTAACTACAGGAAAAAAATTTAATTTTCATAACTATAGAAAAAAATATTTTAACGGAACCAAAATTTTTAATTAAAAAAATAAGTCAGGAAAATGTTGAAAAAGTTAATTTCAATCCAATGATCGATATATATATGTATGTATGAAAGTAAACTCCCAACATTTTAATTGAATAAATTTGAGTGAATTTTAAGGCCATTTTCCTTATGTGGTAAAAATTGACAATTCACATTTAATCCCCACTTTAAATTTATTATATCTATCTTTCATTAATGGTTTTTTATGCACTTATTCTTATATATTTAAT
>CANYLF011183083.1:0-14390 GCA_948193215.1 Bocquillonia castaneifolia
ATTTTCATATATGCTGAATTATTATGCAAAACGAAATCTAAAATTATCAAAGAATAAAGTGGATTCTTGGGTAAGGAACCAAGTTGGTCTAGACTCTAGAATTAATTTTTGAAAGTTAACTTTGAATTTTGGTACCAAAAAATGTCCAAGAACAGGAGTTTGAAATCGTACCATTAAATAATTACTTTTAGATGTGTAGTTGTAAAAAGAGACTACAACTTCTACAACTTGTGAAAAAAATCATTCCTGTTGATGAATTAGGGTTGTGCATCGATTCGGTTCGGTTTAAATCGAATTGAAATTTTTTTAAAACCATGAAACCGAACCAAATTAAAATATATTTGATTAAGACCGAACTAATTCGGTTCGATTTTAATTAATATGGGATTTCAGTTTGATTGTGGTTCAGTTTTTTGTCAAAATCCTAAACCAAACCGAACCAAAATTTAAAATTTTTTTGAAAATTAAAACCGAACAGAAATTGACCGATTTGGTTCAATTTTTCAGTCCGGTTCGATTTTACACACCCCTAGTTGATGTTTCATATTTTACAGTTTTAGTAGTACTTTTTTTAAAACTTGACTACTAGCAATATCGCAGTAAATCTGCTACATTCAGTAAAAAATATTTTTCTTTACTTTTTTTAATCAAAGAAATAAAAATCTTTACTTTTTTTAATCAAATCAATAAAAATATATTCTTTTTATTTTTTAATCATAAATTTATTTATCATAAATATAATGTTGTAGGAAAATTTTACCAACAAAAAATAATTATTATACACCAATTTTAATAGGGACATCTTAGTAATTGTCAAATTAGATTTAATTGAAAAAATAGATTCTATCCGTTTAGCATCACCCAAATTAATTTTCCATTTCTAATGAAAAGAAAGTGAAAAAAAAAGAAAGTATGTAAATTTTATCCATAATAAATAAGAGAAAATTGTTATCTAGACCGGGTCCATGTATCTTTTATGAACCTGATGAATAGCAAACCCCATGTACTTATAACTTCCTCTCTTCCTTTATTTTTAAATTCCTTAAAGTAAGAAGTGCCCACTACAAGTAAAACCAAGAAAATAGGAATTAGAATGAAAAATAATTTACGTGGACCCTGAGACAATAGCCTAACATATATAGTTGGATTACATAAATAACAATACAAGAAAAACAACATTCACGACTGAATATAGCTAAACCTTCATTATCATGGGAAGAGTATGATTTTCATGAATCTTGCCATATTGTGTAAATATATATACATCTTTACTACTAGTGAGTTGTGAGTATGTCAAAGAATACCGGCCAAAAAGAACTCTACAGTCAGTACAGCCACCTTCCCTCCTTATTTATTTCAAAACGTGTCTTTGGATATTCATATTATATCTATATATCTAACTTGTTTGCTCTTTCTAGGAAATTTTGCTTTGGATCAACTGAACCGCCCCATCCCCAGGTCTCATATCTAGCTTGAATAGAATTTTTTTTAAAGAAGAGTTTGGATTTTTTTTTTCATTTACTATAAACAATCATATAAAATAAAATATTATGTAATTTATAATATCAATAATAAATTTCCCTCAACAAAAAACATCAATACATTTTCTTTGAATCATCAGATTTTTATATGTTATTCTTTGTGGATTTGATTAGCTTCAATTATGTCATATAAATCTATATGATATATGCATTTCATATAAAGGAATCCAAACATGAAAGAGAAATAATACCGCGGATTGATTACCAGATTAAGAGAAAATAAATTATGAGAATTCAAATTAAAATTTCCGATCGAACAAATTTTGATGAAGTCAAATTGAGAGAAAAATATATATGGATTCTCCATGTTACATGTGATTAATTATATTTATATTTTATATTTTTTAAAATTCATTATTAAACTTGAAATGAATGATCAAAACTTTATTAAAATTAAAATTTATATTTTAAATAGATTGAATTTGATTTTGACTAATATAATATTTTGACCGTCGATTTAGAATTATATGATTGAGACCAGAGAAATATAACCTATCATATTATTCTAATTAGAGAGAGTTAAATAAATTATAGGTCACTAAACTTTTATAAAGTTACAAAATGGTTACCGAACGTTAATTTATTTCTTTTCGGTTACTGAACTTTGATTTTTATGAAATGGGAGGTTACCAGCAGGAATTAATACATTTTTTTGATGATTTAATAACCGGAAAATAGATATTTTTAAAATTTTTTCATATTATTTGACATAAATATTGTATTTGAAATTCACTTACTCATATAATTTTTATATTATATACCATTATTACGTTAAATACAATAAAAAATAATTAAAAATATTTATTTTTCGGTTGCCACATCATCAAAAAAATGTGTTAATTCCCGCTGGTAACTTCCCATTTCCTAAAAATTAAAATTCAGTGACCAAAAAGAAAAAAATTAAAGTTGGGTAACCATTTTGTAACTTTATAAAAGTTTAGTGACCTAAACTTTAATTAACCCTAATTAAAGAAGTACTGATCTAATTAAGAATCCCATAAAAAATATACTCCAATTTCCTCCAATTACACGATCTGCATGATATCATAAGAAACACGCAAGCCGTTACGCTTGACATAAGAATTAAATCTGTTATATTTAGTATTTGCTTCAATTCCAAGTGTTTGAACTTTGAATGGAAACATACTTTTCTTACTATCTCCCAATTAATTCATTCCTCAGCTGCATTAGTATTAGTATTGATCCTTAAACTCACTGCCTATAAATACCCAACCCAAGCCTCTTAATTTGTACATCACTTCTTTATATTAAAGCAATAAAGAACACGTACTAGGATAATCTATTTCAACATAAAATAAAATGGCACGCAGGCAAATTTTGTCTAAGATTGCAACGAATGAGGGGCATGGAGAAAACTCCCCCTACTTCGACGGATGGAAGGCATATGATAGGAACCCTTTTCACCCAATTGATAATCCTGATGGAGTTATTCAAATGGGTCTTGCAGAAAATCAGGTTTGATCGAGTTCAGCATTTCCGGCATGTATATATATATGTTAATTTCATTGATAACATATATACATATAATTAAAGCACTCAATTACACATATAATAAGACTAACTTTGTACTATATATATATATTGTCTTTGCAGCTCTGTTTTGATCTGATAAGAGATTGGATTAAGCGAAATCCTCAGACTTCCATTTGCACCCTTGAAGGAGTTGATAAGTTCAAAGATATTGCCATCTTTCAGGATTATCATGGCTTGCCAGAGTTTAGACAGGTATATATATACACTACTATATGCAATCTGGCCTGAAGAGCATTAATTATTTTATGGTATATATACATATATCAATTTTTTATATTGAGATAGTAGACGACATTATTTTTCAGGCCATTGCCCAAATTATGGCGAAGGTTAGAGGCAACAGGGTCACTTTCGATCCTGACCGCATCGTTATGGGTGGAGGAGCTACAGGAGCCAATGAGTCGATTATGTTCTGTTTGGCTGATTCTGGTGATGCTTTTCTTGTTCCCTCGCCTTACTACCCAGCGTATGTACTATTATTCCTTTCTTCATTTTGATTTTTAATTAGTATAAATCTAATTTTTATTCCATTTAATTTACTAGAATAGCTAGCATTGAATGTTCAATCAGAAAAATAGAAGGCGGATTTTGATTTTAAGTGAGAACAATGAAAAGTAATAGAAAATTTCAAGGAACAAACTGCACTTTTTTTCTTTTTCCAGAGTGCATTTTCCATCATGTCCAACATGGTTTTGACTTTTGAAAGGAAATAGGATTTTGCTTGCTCTATAGTCAACCGATTCCTCACCGACTACAATACACACAGGGAGAAAAATAGAGAGCACGTATATATGGTCCATTTGACTAAGCTGCCTTTCTGGAATTTTCACTGCTGTTGGGGGGGTCAAAATAAAATTCAAACTAGGGTTTGATTGTCCTAAGTTGGGTCAAACACACACTTAATTGTTTAACTGTATTATTAATAGAATAATTATATATTATTATTATAATATACAGGTTAGTTGCATAAAATATATATATAAATTTTGTTTTGTTTCACTAAATTAAACAAAAGACAAACCAAATGTACTCTATGGTGGACTTTTGCTGTCTGGCAACTCATATACATAAGTCAAACTATACCTTTCAAGGCTTCTCCATTGGAATTCCATTTTCTTAACGTTCATACTAGTAAAGGAGGATTACAGCCGGATACCTGGACAATTTCTCCACTCAATTAATTACCTTTTTTCTTTGTCCAGGTTTTATCTAAAATTTCATATAGAATCTCCTAGGCTTATATAGCTAGCTAAGCCAACCAACATATGCGTCACCAACTTTTTTTGCCTTTTAAAACAAATCCAGGACCACTATTCTATTTCTAAATATATGTGTAGTGTCTGAAATGTGAACAATATTTATTTATATTTTTTCTAATAAATTTAGATTCTTCCTGCCAGATTCGACCGAGACCTGACATGGAGGACCGGAGTCCAGATTATTCCGGTTGACTGCCACAGCACCAATAAATTTCGGATAACCAAAGAAGCACTGGAATCTGCATATGATAAAGCTGTCGGTTCAGGCATCAATGTCAAAGGGTTGATCATTGCCAATCCATCAAATCCACTTGGCACAACCTTAGACAGAGAAACATTACAAGAGCTTGTAAAATTCATAGATGAAAGGAACATTCACTTGGTCATGGACGAAATATATGCAGCCACTGTGTTTAGCTCCCCTGACTTCATAAGCATCGCTGAAATCATTCAATACACGGACTGCAACCGCGACCTAATCCACATTGTTTATAGCTTGTCTAAGGACATGGGTCTTCCTGGATTTAGAGTCGGCATCATTTACTCGTACAATGATGACGTTGTGAACTGCGCTCGTAAGATGTCGAGCTTTGGATTAGTCTCTTCGCAAACTCAGTATTTGCTGGCTTCGATGCTTTCTGATGACGTTTTTATAGATGATTTTCTTGCGGAAAGCTCGAGAAGGTTACAGAAAAGACACAGCATGTTCACCAAAGGACTTGAACAAGTTGAAATAAGTTGTTTAGAAAGCAATGCTGGTCTTTTTGTTTGGATGGACTTGCGTCATCTTCTTAAACAACCAACATTTGATGGAGAAATGGCATTATGGTTGGTGATCATTAACGAAGTGAAGCTCAATGTTTCACCGGGCTCTTCTTTCCATTGCAAGGAGCCTGGTTGGTTTAGAGTATGCTTTGCTAATATGGATGATGAAACTGTTGCCACTGCATTGAATAGGATACGAGCATTTGCAGGTCAAAGAAACGAAAATGAAGAAAAGCCAACCAACAATAAGAAGAGATGGCAAAAGAATCTTCGGCTCAGTTTTTCAGCTCGTAGATGTGAAGAAGGAGCAATAATGTCACCTCACATGATGTCTCCTCACTCTCCAGTTCCTCACTCGCCGTTTGTTCGAGCTAAATAATTACATAATCTCTCTGCGTTCGCATTTTTGTTTGTTAATTGCATGTGCATGATACAATAAGGTTAACTTCCAATATTCTTTTGTTTAGGTTGACCATTATTTATTACACTTTTTTTTTATTTCCTTTTATTTTGGAAGCTGTAATATAACTAAGCAGCTAGCTTTTGGGGGAATATTAATTAATTACTGTTTTTAAATCCGGATCGGTCGATTACAACGAATTCTCCGGCCGGATAGTTTGGAAAGTTTAATTAGGATAAAAATTAGGAAAATGTTTGTATGTGGAAGAAAGTCATTAATCAAGTATAAGTAGCCGTGTAATTTTTACATTATAAATGTTCAATGCAATGTCTAGTGTATTTCTAGTAGCATTGTTTTCATTTCAATTTCTTTCGTCATGCGATTTATACACTCAAAAGATTATTCGATTCTGAGGATATACTTGATAACAGGACGATAACAGGCAGGAAAAATCAACAAATTAATTTGTATGGGAATTTCAAAAAAGGGAAACCCTACAATATAAAAATAAATAATTATATAAATAAATAGGAGAATACATGCAAAAGAGGGGTGAAAATGAAAAAAAAAAATTGGTTATATGGAAATCTATGTTTGTATTATTTAGTATTATTATAACTTAACAAAGCCTAGTACGTAGTAATGTATAGAAGAGGGCTTAATAACAAAAACAGCACATTTCTATTTCGATTAAAATAAAGATAAATAAAAATCAGAATATAGATATTAGGTATGACAACTAGTTACCAATTATCAGCTTAGAAATATTCGTCCTATAACTTACAGAGCTTGCCATGTTTCGAGGTGTGTGTATGTTTGTATGGTATCGGGGTGAAAACAACTACGAGGCATGAAGAGGATAACATGTAATGATGGGATTGTGACCAGCTGTGCAACCCAAAAAGTGTAGAAGAAATGGTAAAAAATAGGAGAAGAGAAGAGAAGAAGGAGGGGTGGTGTGAATAAGCTGGAAAAGGCGGGGCTGAATTGATGGGGGAGGGAGAGAGACGAGAGCTTGCAGAGCAAGAAATTGAGATGTGGCTCTAAAATAGGAGGTCGAATGGGAATAGCCATCCATGCTACGTCTCTGATTGAATTGTTCATAAAAAAAATTATGCTGTACATCTACTTTTTCATATCAGCATTTAACGTAAAATGATAGGCCAATAAATATAACCATATATATATAAAAAAACTACCCACATCTAATAATTCTTTGTTCATATAACCACCATTCTATTCTTGAAATTGTTAGAATTAAAAGGTTAAATTTTATTTCAAAAATGGATAACACACTTTTCAAAATTTGAATTTATTATTTTTTATAAAATCTCTAACTATTAACTTTATATTTAATGGTTAAATAGCATATGCAAATCGTTGCTGTATATGTTTACACTACCTCTTTAGAACTGACAATTCAAAAAAAATCCAAAATCATCAGTTTGTTAAAAGATGATTATTATGAAGATAGACTCGTTTTTCAAGCCAACACAAGTATATGTGGATGATAAAAAAGTATTGTTGATTATGACGATTAAAAAATATGAGGTATATACCAGTTGCGTTAAAATTCGGTAAGAATAACTTTGTAAGCTTTATAATCTTATTTGCTTAAAATTCGAATATATTAATAAGAGTTCGACTCGGAATAACTATGGTTTACACTAAAAAATTTAAAGAAAAATGCTGAAAGAAAATATATATAATAAAGTCGGTTTAGGATTGCTATCTGCAAGGTAAAAAAATTATTTTTTTGTAAATTAATTATTTAATTATATTTCAAAATTATTTTTGTAAATATTCTTTTTTTTTTAAATTATTTAAAAAAAAAAGCAGATGCTGACATAGCATGGGTAATTATTTTTGTTAGGAAGAGTTATCTTTATAATAATTAGAATTAGAATGGGTAATTACTTTTTACCCCTATATTTTACCTTAATATACTAAATGTCCCTTTAATTACATTTAAAAAATATATTTTTTTACCCCCTGTATTTATTACACCAATTACCCTTTTCATACAATTTTAATCATTTTTAATCAATAAAAAATAAAAAATAATAGTTAATATTAAAATATGGTATTATAATGATAAAAATTAATATGTAATTAATGTATAAACATGTTTTTTAGTATAGATATAAATACTTTAAAACTTTAATTGTAAATATTTTCATTATTATTTTATTTATAATAAAATATATTTAGGCACTAATTTGAATATTTTTATCATTATAATATCATATTCCATTGTTAACTATAATTTATTGTTTTTAATTTAATAAAAAAAATAATAAATGATAAAAATTGTATTTAAAGGGGTAATTAGTTTAATAAAAATAAAACATAATGATAAACAAATAGATTTTTCAAATGTAAGGGGATATTCAGTGTGTTATGGTAAAATACAGGGGAAAAAATGTAATTACCCCTAATTAGAATTAGAATTCCATAAGAAGAAAGTCTGGGCAGCTGTTGTAGAACTTACATGTCATTACTCTTTCGATATAGAAAAACCCATCAAAAGGTCCTTGTTTCGTTTCTTATTAATCTACTCCTTACAAATTGATTTTGATTTTATTGATCCTGTACTTTTATTTTTCAAATGTAAAGTCCTTATTCATTCTGCACCTAACGGAACTATTAAGTAGGTGCCATGTCAGCATATTTTATTAATTTTAAATTTATATCATCAGCTAAATATAAAGACCTATAATTATAAAAATAATAGTTCCAAGACTAAATAAATACAAAATAAAAGTATAGGGATCAGATAAAAATAATATAAATTTGATAAAATTTTACATTAAACTTATTTTATGACTATTTAAATTTTTATAATTTTATTATTAATAAAATAAGAGCATATTTTTTAGTGTTGAAAAATTTAAATAGTTATAAAAACATATTTAATGTGATTTTTATATTTGTACAAATGATTACACCTTAATATGAAAATTAAGAGATATCATTAAATTTTTAACACTTTATAAAATAACAAGCATATGTGATATATGTGATAAAAAAAATTAGATAAATTTTATAATGCAAAGGTTTTTATATATATTGCATTATATATTACAATACCTAAATTTTAAAATATTTATGATTTTGAACTCTATATTTATATTATATATTGCAAAAGTTGAAGTTTGTGAATTCTATATATTTTGCATTATAAAATTCATCTAATTTTTTTATCACACATTACCTACATATCTCTATCATTCTACATAGTTTAACAACATAAATATTTAATTTTAATTTCAATTATTTTTACAAAATTTTAATTTTAAATTTTAACATCAATCATTTTTACAAAAATCTTATTTTTTTTGTACAATTTGACATAAGAATTATGTTAAATATATTTTATGAGTATTTAAAAATTTTTAAGACTAAAAAATATTCTCTTATTTGAATTAATTAATGTAAAATTTTAAAAACTGAAATAGTCATATTTTATTTATTTCATCGTTTTACTTTTGTTTTGTATTTATCTGGCCCTTAAACTTTTATTTTTATAATTTATAAGTTCTTAATTTTGTGTACGTGTGGATGGTGACTTGGATGTAATATTAATAAAAATATTGACATGACATTTCTATCAGGTTCCGCTTAAATGAGGATATATAAATTCGAAAAATAAAGATATAAGAACAAGTAAAATCAAAATCAATTTATAAAGAATGGATAAATGAAAATCGGAAAAAAAAAAAAGAGACTTTTTGATGGGTGGGGTTTTCCTTCCATATACTCATATTAGTGATGAAGGATATGAACAGTGCAGAGACACATCCACATCTGATGAAGTTGTTTACAATCGCGGTGATCAGACAAGTATCATAAATGGAGCACAAAAATGTACACAATGTCAACCTATTGTCGGTCTTCTAAAGTGCCAACCCCCCACCCCAAAAAACTAGCCATTTACTGCCAGTTAATATACATCAACAGAACCGACCATTGATGTGCATAATAAAAGCTTCTTCTTTTGCCATGTCGAAAGGAACAGAGTATTGCGTGTGCTTCTCATCAACTCCTGGCCGGTGCATTACACAATTATTAATAAATTCGTGTGGTTAGGTGTATTAATGTGCTTATACTGTTCAATGACCAGTCATCTGAAATAACAATAGGGTAACTCCACTAGTTAATAATGAGTTATCTTTACGTGTTTAATTACTCGATCTACTGTGAAGACCTTTACCTGAAAATGGTGTGGGCGGCAGAACTACTGGTGGTGGGGGTGGGACACGTGCCTTCTCCTCATATATGAAACTTAGTATACTAGCAATTATGTCCATATTAATTAAGGTTGAACAAATTAAATTCCTATCATAAATTATCTTACCATGCAGTTTATTTTACTTTCATATGAGCTTTTCGTTCTAATATTATGTTGAAACTCACAAATTTTATATACGGTAACCATAAATTTTATTATTATATAAAATTTATAACTTAATAGAGGTTTATTTATAATTAATTAGTGAAAATTGGGACTGAAATTTTTTATTGAGTAATGCTAGTTACATTCTCTTTATTGCATTCTCTTTACCTTCTCCCTCCATATTGTGACAAATGGCCATAATGGAGTATTTCTATATAGAGGTTCTAATGTATATGTATCTTTTTTGTAATTAATTATTTAACTACTCGTACACCCGCGCATTGCGCAGGATATTTTAAAATAATAATTATTTATGATCTTTTAATGATATTTTAATTATTTTTCCTTAAAAAACAATATTTTCATTATTTATCTTAGAAGCAATTCTCATTGCTTGTAATAAATAAATTATGATATAATTTAGATTATAAATATAATATTGTTTGTATATGAATGGTCTATTTATAATTATATTTATATGATAATTTTGAAATTAGGATTATAAATATAATATTATATTATATGTATAATGTAACACTCACCTTTTTAAACCCATTTATACATACACTTAGTATATGCTTACTAAAAATATTAAATTATTATTACTCGTTAATAATTAACTTTTAAAATAATATTCATAATAACAAATATACTTTTCCCTAAGATCGCTAGAGTTTAGCCACATGGAGTTTTACCAAATCTAGCATTTTCTTCCTATTTGATTTTCCTGCAACACTGGGTTATTGAGGAAAAATAATGAGCTTGATGCTCAGTGAGAAAATAAGCATATATATAAATAAATATAATCAACTTAATTTTTAAAGTCTTTTCCTTAGACTTCCTCAATTATTGACATAATATGCTAGTTTATATTAATTTATCAGAACATATAAAAACACTCAACATAGCAAACAAATTTACAACACAGCATATCAAGCATGACACTCTTAATAGTCATCTCACAACATAATCATCACACTATTCTAATCAAAATCAAGTACCGTATTAATAGCACACATATTTTTATATATATCAAAATAACATACCATTTGTGCACAATTAAACTCAATTCTAAATACTTCAATTCAATCCCTAGGGCCGGATGGCTTTAATTTCAGCTTTATCAAAAGATTTTAGCATCTTTTATCCAGTGACGTCATGCGATTCCTTCATGTCTTTTATAATTCAAATTTCCTCCCTAGAAGTATTTGCTCATCATTTATCACCTTAATTCCGAAGACTGATGGAGCCATCCAGTTAAAAGACTTTCGCCCTATTAGTCTCATTGGAAGTTTGTACAAAATTGTGGCTAAAACACTATAAAGGCGATTGAAATCAGTCATTCAAGAAGTCATTAGTGAATCGCAATCAGCTTATATTCAAGGGAGACACATCCTAGATGGAGTCTTGGTAGCTAATGAAGTTCTTCATTCTTGCAAAAGGAATAATAACAAAGGTGTCATCTTTAAGCTAGACTTCAAAATGGCTTTTGATTCAATTCGGTGCTATTATATTTTTCATATGATGAAGGAGATGCACTTTCCAAACAAGTGGATAGCATGGATGGAAAATTGCATAACCCAAGCCTCAATCGTTGTCTTAGTGAATGGCTCAACAACTAATTTTTTTAATATGGAGAAAGGCATTCGGCAAGGCTACCCTCTATCGCCTTTTATTTTCACCATTGTTGTAGAAGGACTTAGTACCATTCTTAATCAAGCTGTGAATTTAGGCTTGTTAAAAGGGTTGCAGATTGTGAAAAATGGCTCATCAATACCCTTCCTCCAATTCACGGATGATACGGTGATTTTCTGTAAAGCAGAGCTCTCAATGTTAAAAGCTCTCAAAAGGATATTGATTTGCTTTGAGCTTGTTTTGAGGTTAAAGGTAAACTTCCAGAAAAGTGCTCTTGTCAGAATCAATGTTACTGAAGAATGGGTTAACCATGTAGCATTATCTCTCGGTTGTGTGAGCACCTCTCTCCCAATTAAATACCTTGGCCTCCCACTTGGAGCTAACCCAAGGAGAAAATCCACTTGGCAACCCATTCTTGAGAAAATAAATGCTAAACTTTCCATCTGGAAAGCTAAGCACTTATCAATAGCAGGTAGATTCAGCCTTATAAAATCAGTTTTGTCTCACTTGCCTATATACTATTTGTCTATCTTCAAGATTCCTGCAGGTGTAGCCAAGGAAATTGTACAAATTCAAAGAAATTTTTTCTGGAGCGGTGCTAACGACAAAAAGAAAATTCACGATATCAATTGGAGCGCTATTAAGAAGGCAAAACAACTCGGTGGTCTTGGTTTAGGATCGATGATTGACAAGAACAATGCCTTATTATTCAAGTGGGTTTAGAGGTTACTTGACGATAGTGAAACATTATGGAAATGAGTTGGTCGAGAGAAGTATGGGGCACATGATTTAACTTCTATCATTCCCTTCAATGGGTCCTCTAAAGTTTGGCGAGGCATAACTGCTACTTTTTCGGAAGATGTTGAAATAAATAGAGTGGCGTTAAGTGGCCTGAGATATTGGATGGGTAATGGGACCAGGGTGAAGTTCTGGTTAGATCTGTGGGTATCTTTTCCCTCTTTGTCAGTTAAATACTTCAGACTTTATACCATTACTTGTGATCCAAATATATCTATAAGTGCATCAGGTTTTTGGAGGGAAGGCACTTGGTTTTGGGATCTGAAATGGAGAAGGATTCTGTTCACATGGGAGACAGACTTACTGTACAGCTTAATGAAGGATATTGAGCATATCTACCCAAATTCGGAGAGCCAAGACAAGATCCTATGGTGTTATGAGGCCAAGGGTAAGTACTCAGTAAAATCTCTTTGTCACCAACTTTCCATTAATAATTCTTCACAACTGAATGTGGATTGGTCAACCTTCTGGAAGAACCTATCTCCACCAAAAGTTGAGATCATGGTCTGGTTGGCAATTCAAGACAAGATCAGTACTAAGGACAACCTCATTCGCAAAGGCATTTTAGATCAGTCAGCAAATCAGTGTGTGTTTTGTCATAATTATGCCGAAAGTGTTAATCATTTGTTCATTCATTATGCTGTCATATGGAGGATATGGTGCAATATTATTGATTGGTGGGGACAATCCTGGGTTGCTCCAATTTCACTTTTTTAATTATATTTGCAGTAGAATGAATTTGCAGAAACTAAAAAGTTCCAAAAGCTAGCATGGAGGACCATATTTTTTGCAATCATCTGGACAATATGGATGGAAAAAATGATATTGCTTTTAATAATTTAGAACTTAATTCAAGAAGAATCCAAGATATAGTTCTAATAAGAGTTTACCATTGGGTTTCAGCTTTAAACCCTTCGTTCCCTTATACAATCAATCAGATTTTGGACTCCTCTATGGCTCTCAAAAGTTTGGAAAAGCCTAAGATTGCTAGACCGCTTGTTGCTTGGACTGCTCCACCACTGGGTTTCGTGAAGTGGAATGTTAACGGGTCTGCTTTTGGGAGTTCTTAGGGACAACAATGGCTTATATCTAGCTATCTTCTCTTGCCCAATAGGCTTTAAAGATTCCAATGACGCTGAGTTATTCGCCATTGCAAAAGCACTGGAATTATCACAATCTAATCCAAGAATATCAGGTACGTCATTGTTGATTGAATTAGACTCAATTAATGCAGTTGGTTGGACTAAGGGTAATGTTTCTAATTGTCCTTGGAAACTTTGGAGTATTTTGCTTAAAATTAAAGCATGCATATCTGGATTCCCATTTTTTTCTATTAGTCATACTTTGAGAGAGGCTAACTCAACGGCTGATGCGCTCGCAAAATCTGCAGTAACTAGAAATTGTGACTCTTCTGTTCTTGGCTCTAATCTTGTACTATAAGTAGAATTTTTGAGGAATTCTAAGTTTGGAGAAGGTTCTTGTTGCTGAATTCTGTAGAGATCATGCACTGCTGTCACTTGTCAGGGCTTTGACATGTTGAAGCTACAATCATTCTTTATTATGTTGCCATCGACACTAATTCAACCTTTTTATGCTTTATACTGAAATTTGTATCTTCATTGATTTGATGTTTGAGCTTATTTTTTTAATGTTCTACTCTTAGGCATATTGCTTTAGGTCTTGATGTATATCAGACGAAAGTTTTTTCACATATGGTTCGACCATTGTAAGTTTCAGTAGTTTAGGTTTGGGTGTATGGGGACGGCCTATTGGTCTGGGTAGATTCGGTCGAAACATATGTTTTTCCCTCATTTTATATTAATAAAATTAAAAACTAATTATTATTAAAAAAAAAACCAAACAAACAATTCCACTTCACAAATTCCCATTTTTAATCAATCAAAATCTCATCAAATACGCAATCATCTCAATTTAATCAATATCACACCATAATGACAATTCAACCATTTACACAAGAATTACCAAAAATACACAAACTCAATCACAAAACCAGGCGGATAACTCATCCTCACCAAATCATT
>CANYLF011183574.1:0-19904 GCA_948193215.1 Bocquillonia castaneifolia
ACCTTGATAATTAGATAAATCACCTAAATGAATGGTTAAAAGATTGGTAACCCTATCAAAACATTTAAATCACATCTTTTTCTCAATTATCAAATCTTTCTCAATGGTGCACCATTCTCAAATCAATCAAATCTTCCCCTCTTCATTTTTCTAGGGGTTAAATATCAATCATTTCAATTTCCTCTTTTCACTTTTCTAGGGGTTTAATCACATTTCATATTCTCAATCTCATCTTTTGGGTTACCAAATCCTAACCACACACTTAGACAACTGAGCTCATTATCAAGCCAAACAATACCATTCAATCAAACAAACATTTCATGACAAATCAAACAAATCCTTCACAATTCCATCACAATCATCCATTTTCCCATTCTCAAACCACATCACAACTTTCACTTTATAAAATATTGAAATGCTCATCACAATAATCAATCACAACAATCCATATTTCACTTTCAAAGCCATTATACATCAAATTCACACAGTCCAACCACAACATACTGATCTAACACATTCTCATAACATAATTATTCTAAATAATAAATTTTCATCTCATTCATTCTCAAACAATTATCTAACAACAACTTAACAAACATTCCATCTCAATTTCCAATTCTTATTTCCACCATTTCATCTTAATAAGCCAATCACTCACACAACCGTCACAAATCACATTCATTCACATATAATTTCATCATCAATACACCATTTCACAATATTCAATCCTAACATACAATTCCACTCATAAATTCAATAACTAACAACATAAAGATTAATCAAACTAACCAAAATACACAAGTAAATCATACAATTAGTATTAATAGCTATTTACTTACACAATTAGATTCCTTTCCCCTTGTCTAAGGCTTGTGAGGAGCTTCCCCCTTCTCTATTCAAATTGCCACCCCCTCTAAAGCAATTCAAGCATTTAACACATAATTATCACATTTACAATCATAAAATGCATATTTATGCATATACTCTTCTTAAGAAACCATAAACCCCAAAATCTACAAAACCCTAACATACTAACCATCACAAAAGAGGAAATAAACTTACTCAATTAAGCTTCTAGTCTTCCAATTAAGCTTCTAGACAAGAAAAGCTCCTAAACTTGCTATACTCTCCACTCAAACTTTAGAGCTCAACAATGGAGTTTTTTTTTTTTAGAAAAGAAGGAAGAAGAAATAAAGAAGATGGAGAGATGAAGAGAAGTGTGAAGGATTCTTTGTAGAGATCCTCCACTAACCTATTATTTTATTATTATTATAACTATTTATTATTATTTAATTAATTAAGTTGCCACTCATCCACTCCTTACATAAGCCACTAGCCTTCCTTCTTTCCCCCTTAGGACACTTGTCCTTTTCTATAACACTTCTTACAAAAATCCTCCTCCATCTTAACCATACTAACAATCTAACCCTACTCTCATACTTTTTGTACAAATAACTCCTTAACTTATTTTACAACTAGGTCCTTACTAACTCAAACTTCCATATACCCATATATATGACTCTACCAGAATATATTATGCACCTCAATACACACAATTATGCTTAATAATGCACAATTAATAAAAATTAACCTCATTAATTATGCTAATTAATTACTAATGCATGTAATAATGGATGTGGATGTTACATGGAGAACTGCTAGTGGGAATCAAATCATCAACGTAAATTAGACAATAAGCTTTAACCGTACCTTTGGTATAATAATAAAGAGACGAATCGATTTTGGAAGCCAAGAATCCAAGTTTCAACAAAGCATCAGAGAGACAAAGATACCATTGTTGTGGTGCTTGATGAAGTCCATCAAGAGAATTTCAAAGCTTGTATATATAATGATGAGTATCTTTTTGGACAAAGCCAGACGGTTGTTACATGAAAACACCTTTTTCTAAATCATAGTGTAGGAAGGCATTAGAAACATCAAGTTGATGAATATCCCAGCCCCTGGAAATTGCATGGCCAAGAATGAGATGAATTATTATTGTTTTAACAACAGGATTAAAAGTATCCATGAAATCAATGCCGGGTCACTGATGATACCCCTTGGCCACCAACCGAGTCTTATATTTATCAATGGAGCCATATAGTTTTCTTTTGATGTGACATACCTACTTGCACCCCACAATATTTTGAGTATCATTCGGTGGAACCAACTCCCACGTATTTTTAGGCTTGAAAGCTTCAATATTTGCATGCAAGGCTGCTTGCCATTATTCAAAATTAGAGTCTTGTTTATAGGTCACCAGTTTATTATTTTCAATTGCTTGAGAAAGAAATAAGCATGGTTTGAGTTTGCCAGTTTAAGAATGTGTAATCATTTGGGTAGGATGAGCAGAAATGGTAGAGTAAGAGTAATATTGAGAGAGATCAACTATAAGGCCAAGGCCAAGAGATGAAGGTTCTACAAGGCCAAGGCCAAGAGATAAAGGTTCGGTAAAGGAAGAAGTATTTGGTAAGGAGGACTATTTTGGTGAAACTAGAACATGTGGTTAGGATTAGGTTATTGTAAACAAATTGGAGAAGTACATAGAGTAGAGTTAGCTGGAGGTGTTTAGATAGGACTAGGTGATGTTTAGGAAGTAGAAAAATTATGTGATGGGGATATGGGGGGATTCAGTAACACTGGTGAAGGGATACATGTGGGGTTAATAAAAATAGTATTTGGATCAAGATTGGAAGTGGATTCGAGGGATAGGAAGACTTAAGCAAATGGGAAGACTTGTTCATCAAAGAGCACATGACGTAAGTAAAAACAAGAATTATAATTTGGATTAAAATATATATATATATCCTTTGTACAGTTTACTGTATCCAAAAAATACACAACATCTAGACTTAGCACTAAATTTTTTTTGCCCATATGGTTTTAACCAAGGGTAACAAAGCAATCAAAAAATTTTAATTCATTATAAGAAAGGAGGCGTTTTAAATAATATTTCAAATTATGAAATGCCATCAAAAAAATGAAGTTAGCATGCTATTAAGAATATAGCATGCAACATTGAATGCATAATTCCAAAATTTAGAAGGAACATGATAATGAGTTAACATAAACAGCCCAGTTTTGACTAAATGACAGTGCTTGCATTCAGTAAGACCCTTTTGCTCAGGAGTTTTGGGACATGCAGTTCGATGTGTAATGCTATTGGTGGTAAAATATAAAGTTAACACTTGAAACTCCCCTCTCTAATCAGATTGGAAAGCAATAATTTTTCGATCAAAAGATTTTTTAGCTACATGCTAGAATTTGATAAAAACATTAAGCACATCAGATTTTTGCTTTAAGAAATAAATCCAAGTGTATTGACTATATTGATCAGCAAAATAAACATAATACTAAAAACCATTAATTGAATTAATTGGAGCAGGACCCCAAACATCCGAGCAAATCAAATCCAAAGGTCCATTAGAAACACTAGTAGATAAGTAAAAAGGTAATTTATGACTTTTATTGACACTACAAGAATGGCATAAACCAGAACTATGTTCAGGCAAAACATAAATTTTGGATTGGCGTAGAACATCATGAACAGTATGCATGGTTGCATGACTAAGTCGTTGATGCCATGTGATAACTGGTTTATATTCTAGGCAAAAGCTATTTATATATCCTAAACTTTGATATAAAAAAAAATCCCAAATATATCTTGAATTTAAAATTGTTCAGATTTATAACCTAATTTTACAAGTTGTTTTAATGTATCCATTCTTCAATTGTGTCAACCAATATGACGTCATTTTAAGCTAAAACTATGTCATTTTGAAAAAAAAAATAATAAAACATTCTTATATCAAATGTAGATAGATTTGGAACAACTTTGTAAAATTAAGATCTAAATTTGAAAATTTTTAAATTCAGGATATATTTGGGATTTTAATCAAAGTTAAGGATATATAAAATGGTTTTGCCTATATTCTATGTTATTTATTGAGTTTTAATTCAATTTCTTCCCAATTTGAATAGATTTAGCACTTATTTTGTCATATTTTATAAATTTGCAGTGTTAGAAACACATGGGATGGAACCGGGATAAATTTGGAGTCAAATCGGCCATGAACTGGAGAGTCAAAGTTTAGACCAGACTGTTGACCGGGACCAGTTTGACTTGTTCAAGCCAGCCAGGTCCAGCCAAAGCCAGCCAAACCAAAAACCACAATCTAGTTGAGACGGACCTTGCTTGGACCACGTCGGGTCCGGTCTGGACCCTAGAAACCAACAACTCGAAGCCAGCTGCAGTAGACCTAAGGTTGACCGAGCCTAGATCGGACGAGGTCAGGTCTGATCTAAAAGCTGAAATCCTATTTTTATTGTTCTCAGGGCAAAATTTGGGGTATTTTTAGATGGCACTATATATACAACTCAACCGCACATTATGCAATATTTATTTTCTCTGAAAAACACCAAAAACACTTAGAAAATTCCATTATTAAGGGATTCAATGCTTGATTTACAAAGTTTATGAAAAATTGAAACTTGTTATTCAATTATTCAAGACTAAGTTTATCTTTCCTTACCCATGGGGCGTGGTTCAAGTGGTAAAACTACTTGGCCTTACCGGTTTTATAACTGAAGGTCGAGAGTTTGATCCTTAGGGCAGCATGGGGAGAGTCTGCTTCCAAATGGAACTCACTTAACCGGGATCTGTCGAGGCTCCAAATAGGGCTCCGGATACCCGGAATAAGAACAATTATAAAAAAATATCTTTCCTTAATTCTATTATTATTTTCATTATGTTTATGCTTATTGTTATTATTATTATTTGTTTGCTTGTTAGTTTTAATTATGTTTCGGAACTAAATCCTCTACTAGAGGGATGGACATAATCTAGCAGGGGGTAAATTGATTGTCAATGTTTTGAATTACTATTTAAATATAGATTCTTATTCACATATTTCTTGACAGATCACCTAGATTTATGTTTGTTAGTATTTATAATAAATTCGAAAGGTTATTGCTGACCCCAAGGTCTCATTAGTAATTTTGATGATAAAAAATATTGTCTTAATACTAATATATTTTCTAAGTGTTTTATAGGTAAGGGATGCAATGCAATTACATATGCACATTTCATGAAGATGATCAAGTGATATTGATAAATTTTTGGAGTGCAATGTGAGTGGTGACAAGTAGTGCATGGTGGTTATGAAGGATTAGTAGGAGTATTGATGAATGTGAGCATGAGATTTGCTCATTGGATTGGTTCAAGTGTCATCCTTCGAAAACACTTGGGTAAAGGGCATTAGCTTATATGGATAGGTTTAAGTGTAAACCTCATTAAAACACTTAGGAATTGGTTAGAGTTTAATGATAGTAAGTTAAAGATATGATTTAGAGAGTTTGGAAATGGTTATGTATCAAGCTTTGAAAAAAACCAAAGAAGCAAATGGTGAGACTACACTAAGTCTATTTTTGGAGTAGCTTTTGACACATCTATAGAGATGTTATGTGGTTAAATAATATATTGATGGAAAGTTACGGATATCTAGCTATATCAAAAACTGGAATTCACTTTGGAGCATTGTTTTGGAAGTTATAAATTTTTGAGTGAATTATGCTCATGATTGGATGTATAGGACTGTGCAAATGGGTCACCTTTGAAGTGATGCTAGAAATTATAGACATTGAACTTTGATATGAAATTTTTTATGATTTTAGCCGTGGATATCTAGTTTCATATGGCTTTGGAATCACATCAAAATAGTTTGTAGATTGGGAGATATTGATGTTGGAGTAGGACTTGCTCAGAATTATGAGCATCAAAATGTCTTGATTTTTTAGGGTATGAAGATAATGGAATTATTCAATTTGATGTTCATAGGAATTGTAGAGAAAGGACTGAAGTTTCTACCATTAAAATTTCACCTAATAGCCTCTTATGGCCTGAACTTTAGGCCATTTTTCAAATAGAGCCCCAACTTCAAAAAGTTTCAGTTAGTACCTGGAACTTTTTGAATTGATTCAAATATAGCCAACTCGATTTTGGCGTGTGTTTTGGCTGACGTGGCTTGCTGATGTGGCATGTGTGGCTGATGTGGCATGTGTTTTGGCTGATGTGGCTTTGCTGACATGGCTCTCATTACTGACGTGGCACGCCAAAATCAAGTTGGCTATATTTGAATCAATTCGAAAAGTACCAGGTACTAACTGAAACTTTTTGAAGTTGGGGCTATATTTGAAAAATGGCCTAAAGTTCAGGCTATAAAAGGCTTTGGGCCTTAAATTTCATATCATTTTGAGCTGTCTATTAAAAGTTATAAAAGTTTGAAGAGGGCCACGATCGTGCGTTTTGTTGCAGGATCATGGGTAAACAAGAAAAAGAAGTAGAAGCCAAATTAATTTTTGCACGGTCTTGCACATGATGCCCACAATCGTGGGTGTCAACCTAATAACCCAATTTTGAGTAAAACTAGCCGTTTTTTGATGGGTAATGGCTCTATTTTCATGGGAGCTTGAATACACACACTTGTGACATCAAATATTAATGACATAAGAGAAGAGTTCCAACACTTTGGTTATGTGAGAAACAACTTCGGATCATCAACAAGCTCTAAAATCATCAAAAACCCACATGTTCTTGATTTAAATTTCAATTATAATCTTTGTGGGTTCTTATTTCACTCAACTCTTTTGTTATTGCTCTAAAACTTTGAGAGTGACTTGAGAAAACATTTTCATTCTTTAATTTTATCATTGTGAAAGGTTTAAGTGTTAGCCTAAGAAACACTTAGGTTTTGGGTTTTCTAGAAAGAGAAAACACTTTGAAGATTCAAGGGTTGAGTGTTATCCATAAACACTTGTTAGGTTGTGTGTTAGCCTTTGAAAACATATTGTAAGGGTTAAGTGTAAGCCTTGAGAAAACACTTTGTAAAGGTTTGAGTATGAGCCAAAGAAAACACTTGTGTTTTGATCTTTAACCCTTAAAAGGATTAAAGATAGTGGAAATCACAATTGTAAGCTTAGGGAGTGGATGTAGGAAGGAGTTGACTGAACCACTATAAATCTTGTGTTTGTTTTCTCTCTATCCTAATCTCTTTATATGTTTGCATATTAAGTTTGCTTTATTGTACTTAATTACTTATTATTGTGCTTTACTGATTAAATTGCTTCCACTTTACATTTGTAAGTTTTTATATAAGCATTTGAGTTTGTTTTTGAAAACAACCAATTCACCCGGCCCCCCTCTTGGTTGCCATAGGGATTTGAATTGGTATCAGAGCTAAGTGCTCTTTCATTACCATAACTGGTTTGAGTTAAAGATCATGGCAACCAAAAGTGAATTTTATAGTTTTGAACCATTTTTTGATAGAAATGATTTTTCTCTTTAGAAGTATAAAATGGAATTTTTTATTGATAGTGATATCATTGATTTATGGCTTCTTATTGAAAGTGGGTTTCATATTTATAAATCGAGGGGTGTGATAATCGGGTTTTATACTATCTAAATCAATGGGTTTTTAGTTCATTTCTTTATCATTTTGAGTTTATTTAGCACTTATTTAAATATATTTTTGTAATTTACAGTTTTAGGGTCGAATAGGATCAAATAGGAGCGAATTCGGAGTCTAAACGATCGAGAAATCGCAAAGTAAAACTTCCAGTTGGACCAATTGACCGAACCTGCCAGGTCCTGGTGAATCTGGCCGGACCTAGGGGGATTTTGTGCGAATTGGGGCAGAAACTTTTGCTCTGTCCGGACTTGTAGCTGGACCTGACAGGTCTAGCTGGGCGACGTTTCAGCGCTTCCTGGGTGCTTTTCGGTTCATTTTTGGGTCGATTCGGGCAGTTCTTGGGCAATTTTTATGTAGTTTAGTCCGATTTTTAGTGGTTTTAGGGTATTTTCAGGTCTTAGAAAGGGTGATACTATATATACTAATTATTTTTAGTTGTTAGCCACATTTGAGCTTATTTTTCAGTTTTATTATTCATAGTTTTGAATTTTATTTCTCTTGGAATTTTCTTGTTTCAAGGGTGATTCAAGTTGAGTTCTCATTAGTTTGTGAAGAATTGAAGCTTGTTTCCACAAAATTGAGACTAAGTCGATTCTACTTAATCTATTTATATTATTTTCATTATGTTTATTGCTTGTTTATTGATTTTAATTATTTGTTTGACGATTTTTATTACGTTTAGTAACTAATTTTCCTATTAGAGTTTGGGATGAAGTCTAGTAGGGGTAATTTAATTACTAATGTTTTAAATAACTATTTAATTATAGTTTTTCTTGTCTTCTTCAATTAAATTAATTTTCAAGGGCTTTTATTAATATATTTCTTGACTGGCCACTTAGAATTATATTTGTTAGGTTTATCGCTCAATGGATGGATTGAAATAAACCAGATTTGGGAATTAAACTTGTTTAGACGTTAATACGGCAACGACAATTAACCTAAACTTGATTTAAAAGCTTTGCTTAATGGGTTTGATTGTTTTTAATCGGTGTGCATCGAAAGAGCAGCATAGCTGGTTCAATTAAACACGTTTTTCTACCATGGGAAAGGATTAAAATATTTTCGTAAAGTTTTGCTTAATTGAATTTAAATTTAGTAATTTAATTACCCCTCTAGATGAATTCCCGAGCTCTAGTATTTGTTTTCATTGAAGTTCTTATCAATTTTAAATATTTTTAGTTTCTAAATATTTTTATTACTTTAATTTAGTTGGTAAATTTAGTTGAATTTATTAATTAATTTTTAATTATTCAAAAAAAATCAAATCAAGGGTATTCATTTTTATTTTCTTGCATATTGTGTTTTTAATCAAAAAATTGATTTTTAATCGATTTGTCCTTTTGGATCGACCTCGTACTCTGAGTTTATTACTACAACTATTTTGTACACTTACGGGAGTTGTCAAGGTGATTGGAATGAAAATGATTTGAAATTGTTTTCTTTAAATGTCAAAGCAATGCAAGTTTTGAGAAGCTCATTATGTGATGATGTGTATGTTAAGATTTTCTCATGCTCTAATGCTCATGATATATGGAAATCTCTTGATTCCATATACGGGTCTAACAATTGTAATCTAGTTGATGTGTGTTTAGATATTGAAGAAAACGCTACATATCAACAAGAAGAAAATGAAACAAAATATGAAAATGCTTATGAGGAAGGCTCTCAAGATTGTTCCATCAATGACAATGCTTGCATGATGGCTCTTAAGGAAGAGGAAGCTCAAGCAAGGAGAGAAAGAAGCTTGGGGTGTTCAACTTCCTCAACCACTAGTGAGCAATCCAATGAAGAAGATTTCAATGAGGAAACATCAAACCCTTGTTCCTCTAGTTGTGACAATGATGATGATGATGATTGTGATAAGCTTTCATATAGTTAATTGCTAAAGGGATTCATGGCATTACATAATGATCTTGATAAAGCCAAAAGGCAAAACAAGGTTTTCAAAAATGAAATTGATAATTTTGGAAAGAAAGTTAAAGTGTTGCAAGATGAAATATTTCCCTTGACTTTGTCTAAAAATGATTTACAAAAGATAAAGATGAATTTTAGAAAAAAAAGTCTCATAATCTTGAAAATGTTCTCAAAGGAAATGATACTTTTAAAAGGGAAAATGAATTTCTCAAAAAGGAGAATGATGAGTTAAAATCCTCTTTTTCAAACCCTTCAAAAGAAAAAAATTCATTTGGCTTTCAAAGGTCATCATATGTAAGACATGAATCAATTTGTGATTATCCATCAACATTATCATGCATAACTACATTTGCAATAATAAAGAATGATAGAGCATCATCCTTCAGTCATAAGCATAGAAATGCTAGAAGAATGCATGCACCCACCAAAGTTAAACATAATCATGCATTTATTCATAGACCACACAGAAGGCAACAACCTTATGGGTTAATTACTTCAAAAGGCCAACATTTTCATGGTCATGCTCCCAAGACATATCATTCTTTTCATAATGATCAATTGAAGCATCACAATGATGATCTTAGAGCAAGGAATCTCATAAAGCATAATTCTAGTAATGCATTTACATCATGGTTATTGTCATTGTTATTATGCATATGGGCATAAAGCTTATTTTTGCAATGCTAGAAAAAGAGCTTACCATGCGTCACCTCATGACATGAAACTAAAACATCATTCAATAGATATTGCATTCATTATGGTAATTTTAATCACATTTCCAACAAATAAGCTATGAGACATAAAGAATCTAAAACCAAGTTGGTTTGGGTTCCTAAAGGCACATGTACTAACCTTGAAGGACCCAAGTATGTTTGGGAATCAAAAGTGCCAGATTAATTTGTTTTGTACGAAAATGAATCTACCAATCAAGTTAAGCTTTAAATGAAGAAAATTCCACATGCTTGATTGGTGGACACAAAGAGCAAAGAAAATTCCATTATTTGCAATGGATATAGAAAGCAAGAGCACATATAAATGGAAAGGCTAAATTTAGAAGATGAAGCATATATGACCACTTGAGATGAAAATGATGATGGGATAGTCAATCCTTTCTTCATGACCCATCTAAAGAGGGTCCAAGTTTGCTTGGATACTAAGAACAAGTGAGTTCCTTTGTCTTGTAGGTGTATTTCAATTCCATAAAGACCAACAACAAATGGACATTCAAAGTGGATATTCAAAGCAAACTTTGAGAAAAAGGAAAAGGAAATGAGATAATTAATAAGGGGGAGTTATAAATTGGCATTGAGATATTGATAAGGCAAGCTTATAGTTCATAATTGGCGCATCTCTTTTAGGAAGTTGCTTAACACATTACATCTATTTGAATTATGATATATATGTGCTTGAGCATGATTATCTTGTAAACATGTTTGATTTCTTGGAATGTTATCATTTTAATTAAGGGGAGTATCTATCTTTATTCTTGATAGAATTGATTTGTTCCAAAAGGGAGCTTGAGATATATTCTTTAGTCGATTGCTTGATTTGCTATCTCATGCATCATGCCTTTTGCTATCATGTTAGCATTGATGTTCCTTTCCCTTAATGTGCTATTTTTTTGGTTTTCTTTCTTATTTTTTTATGGCATGTGCATGCTCTTTAGTGATGAGATATATGAGTTTGCGCGCATTCACATGCTCCTTTGCCCCCCAAGGTTTCAATATGATTATTTTTTTGATAGAAGGAGTTGACTCTTTGTAATATCTTGTTTGTATATCTTACCCCCATCTTATACATATTCATATAATTTATCTTCCTTATTTATGACATCATTTCAAAGTAATGCTGATTTGAGGGGGAGATAAATTAATTTTGGATATGCATAAAGTACATTTTTGAAGGGGAGATATTTGAACTATTTGCTTGATGAACTTAACCTTTCCACCTAGAAAGAATTTTTGAGTTTATGGTGTAAGTATGCTGGTTTGGTCAAAATTCCTTTCCATATGATAATCAAGCTAAGCTACACAAGGAGCAAGATGATATCCAAGGCCAAACTTTTCAAGAGTTGAAGTGAATTCATGTCCACCAAGGAAATCAAGTCATTTCTATTAGCACCATCATCAAAAATGTTTTCAAAGATAAATCTTCATTAAAAAAAAGCTAAGTTCTCTTCATCTTTTTCATTACCTACTTCTTTAATTCTTAGCATTTACATTCTTTATGTTTACATACTTCTTATTCTCTTTGAATGATTCCAAAAAGGGGGAGAAGTATTTGATTTGGAGACTATGTTTCGTCATCATAAAAAAAAGGGGGAGATTGTTGGCCCCAAGGTTTCATTAGTGATTTTGATGATGAAAAACATTGTCTTAGTACTAATATGTTTGCTAAGTCTTTTATAGGTAACAGATGCAATGCAATTACATATGCACATTTCATAAAGATAATCAAGTCATATTGATGAAGTTTTGGAGTTCAATATGAGTGATGATGAGTAGTGCATGGTGGTTATGAAGGATTAGTAGGAGTATTGATGAATGTGAGTGTGAGATTTGCTCATTGGATAGGTTCAAGTGTCATCCTTTGAAAACACTTAGGTAAAGGGCATTAGCTTAAGCTTGGGAAAAATGTATTAGCTTAGGTAGATAGGTTAAAGTGTAAACCTCAATGAACATTTAGGAATTGGTTAGAGTTTGATGATAGTAAGCTAAAGATATGATTTGGAGAGTTTGGGAATGGTTAAGAAAGATTGGTGTATCAAGCTTTAAAGAAAATAAAAAGAAGCCAATGATGGGACTGCACTAAGTCTGTTTTTGGAGTAGCTTTTGACACATCTGTAGACATGTTATGTGGTTGAATTATAGATTGATAGAAAGCTACAGATGTCTAGTTTCTATATCTAAAATTGGAATTCACTTTGGAGCATTATTTTGGGAGTTATAAATTTTTGAGTGAATTATGCTCATGATTGGATGCATAGGACTGTGCAGATGGTCATCTTTGAAATGATGCTAGAAATTGTGGACATTGAATTTTGATATGAACTTTTACATGATTGTAGCCTGCATATATATTTTCATATGGCTTTTGAATCACATCAAAATAGTTTGTAGATTGGGAGATATTGATGTTGGCGTAGGACTTGCTCAGAATTATCAGCATCAAAATGTCTTGATTTTTTAATGCATGAAGATGATGGAATTATTCAAGTTGATGTTCATAGAAATTTTAGAGAAAAGGTTGACGTTTCTACCATTAAAATTTCATATCATTTGGAGCTGTCTATCGAAAGCTATATAAGTTTGAAGAGGGCAACAATCGTGTGTTTTGTTGCACGATCGTGGGTAAATAAGAAAAGGAAGCAGAAGCCAAATTAATTTTCACACGATCATGCATATGGTGCCCACGATCGTGGGTGTCGACCTAATGACCCAATTTTTTTGTAAAAACTAGTCGTTTTTTTTTATGGGTAACGACTATATTTTCATGGGAGCTTAAGAGTTTCAAAACACTTTGGTTATGTGAGAAACAACTTTGAATCATCATCAAGCTCCAAAATCATCAAAAAAAAACCCATATGTTCTTGATTTAAATTTCAATTATAATCTTTGTGGGTTCTTAATTCACTCAACTCTTTTGTTATTGCTCTAAACCCTTGAGAGTGAGTTAAGAGAACATTTTCATTCTTTAATTTCATCATTATGAAAGATTTAAGTGTTAGCCTAATAAACTCTTGGGTTTTGGATTTTTTAGAGAGAGAAATCACTTGGGAGATTCAAGGGTGGAGTGTTAGCTATAAACACTTGTTAGGTTGTATGTTAGCCTTTGAAAACGCATTATAAAGGTTAAGTGTAAACCTTGAGAAAATACTTTGTAAAGGTTTCCAAAGAAAACACTTGGGTTTTGATCTTGAACCCTTAAAATTATTAAAGATAGTGGAAATCTAAAGTGCAAGCTTGGGAAGTGGATGTAGTCAAGGAGTTGGCCGAACCACTATAAATCTTGTGTTTATTTTCTCTCTTTGCTAATCTATCTACCCTAATCTCTTTATATGTTTGCATATTAAGTTTGGTTTATTGTGCTTAATTACTTGTTATTATGCTTTAGTGATTGAATTGCTTCCACTTTACATTTGTAAGTTTTTATATAAGTATTTGATTTAGTTTTTGAAAACAACCAATTCACCTCCCTCTTGGTTGCCATAGGGATTTGAGTTATTATCATCTGGATTTGGGAATTGAGCTTGTTAAATGTTAATACATAAATGACAATTAATTAACTTAAACTTGATTTAAAGATTTGCTTAATGGGTTCAATTGTTTTAATCAGATTGCATCGAAAGATTCACATTGTTGGTTTAATTGAATATGTTTTTCTACAGTCGAAAGAAGATTAAAATATTTTTGAAAAGTCTTGCTTAAATGAATTTTGACTGATAATCGAGTTACCTCTCTAGATGAAATCATGAACTTTAGTGTTTATTTTATTATGATTGTTTAATCATTTTAAATTATTTTGTCTTTTAATTTACTTTCTTGCCTTTACTTTATTGTTCAATTTAGTTTTAAAATAATTTTAAAAATCAACTCAAGGTTATTTGTTTTATTTTAAGTGTTTATTTGTTTAAACTTAATCAAAATTTAGTTTTTAAACCATTGTCCCTGTGGATTTGACCTCGTACTCTGATTTTATTACTACAATAATCCATATACTTGTAGATCGTTGACACCACATCGAAAAAGAAGATAAAAAAAAAGAGACTTCAGAGTAGAGATCAAAGCATTATCAGGATGAAGGAATAGAGAATAAAATCCTCCCTCATTCGGGCCACTGAGCAGCAATTCCTTTGTGTGGTTATCCTTTAATTCAAAATGAGTTGGAAAATTCAATTGAAACATTATTTGAGTTAGTAAATGATGAAAAAGATAGTACGTAAGTTAGTTTGAATAGCAGGAACATGTAAAATATTACGTAAAGAAAAAGATTTAATAGAAAAGCGACAAACCGAAGAACCAACATTAAAAATTAGAAGAGTATTACCATTGCCAATAGTTAGTTTGTCTTTCTCTGGATATGGAAGATGGTTAGGAATGCTTTTAATATAGGTGTGAAATGGTGCGAGGCACCCGAGTCCAAGCCTCATTGTTGAGGTGGTGGCTGTTGATGTTGAAGAGTAGTATGGTTGGGGGTAGGCCGTGAAGTGGGAAGAAGAGGTGGCAGTGATGTTCGGTTGATTTTTAGGGAAGATCAGTTACGACTAAGATGACTAATTTCGTCGCAATTATAGCATACAAGGTGGTTGTTATCTATTTGGGTGGAAGGATAACCTAATGAGGAACATGCCGGAGAAAAAGAGGAAATGGTTGTCATGGGGCTGTATGTAGAATACTGTGTAGTATATTGCTGTTGTTGTGAGCGATATAGGCCTCGACCTCGACCTTTATTACCGCGTCCATGACCCCGATAATTTCCAGCACCACGTGCTGAATATTGAGTAGGAACTTTTGAGTAGAATGCCAAAGGTGTAAATGAACGTGAGCTGGATTTTTCAACTAGTAAACTTGTTTCTTCGCTCAATAACAATCCATATAAATCATCAAAACCAATAGCGTTCAAGCGATTCTCTAAGGAACGAACGAATGGACGAAATTCAAATCCTAGTCCGTTGGTGAGAACTTGAACAAGATCATCTTCTTGCAAAGCATTACCGAGTGCAGCTAGCTTGTCAAACATGGCTTTGGATCGTTGAACATATTGAGAAGTAGATTCGGTTGAATCTTTATGAAGCTTATAAAAGCTACTTTTGATTTTACGTATTTGTGCTTTAGACCGTAAGGCATAAGCAGTGGCAAGTTTTTGCCAAGCCTCTCTAGCTGTAAAGGTACCAACAACTTGAGGAACAAATTGTTCCGAAATTGACCCAACGATCTAGTTTAAAACCATTCGATCTCATCGGAACCATAAAGAGTGAGCAGGGTTCAAGGAATTATTGATCAGGGAGGGGGGGAGTAAAGGCATGAGTTATGCTTTCCATAGGAGATAGTTGGTAGATTGAAGCTTAATCTGAATTTGACTAGAAATATTAGGAAGAGGAGATATTAAAGGTGCAAAAGAGGTTGAAGAAACGCAAGGAAGAAGATGAAGAAGAGTTGGTCATTATTTAAGAAAGGGGGATGGTTAAAAAAAAATTATTTGGCTGTGAAGCTTTTAGACTTTGATACCATATTAAGGTTGATCAAAATATTAATGTTAATTTATATATTGATGCTGTTTCGGCAGTACATATATACACACAGAAATCCTAAACGTAAAAGGATTTACATCCTTATCAACAAAGTGGTAAGATTGAGATGATTGAAGTAATAAACGTAAGGGAATTTTTTCAAGACCGTCTTTTATGATCCTCGCACCACAAGAAATTCCACTTTTTCTTTAATTAAGAGTAATAGAGATGATTATAGTGGATCAAGTTTAAATAAAATTTCACATATAAAGATGTTAGCTCAATTAAGATTGGTACATATGACAAAGTCTTTATTATTTTTAGGAGAGGTTTCGAGTTTAAGACTTTTTTTTATTGGAAGAGGACAATGAGCTCAAATGGTTCATAACTGAGCGTCGGCTCCTCGCAAATGACCCAAGATATTACTGTAGGCAATACCTTTAGAAAAAACAAATATTACATAGAATAAAATTATATTTGCCCTTAAATATATTTAAGAAAAATAATCTGATGACAATTACGCCTTTTTAATTATTTGTTTGTTCTTTTTTGCTGTGAATATTCTTGAATTTTTATATCATTGATTCTTTATTATATAGAATTAATTGAATAAATTACAATCCAAATTAAGAATCTTGTATCTTAATCTTAAAGAATGAAAAATACAAATTGGATTCGGCTCTTTTGGCTGTGTACAAACTACAGAGCTTTATATTAATTTTATATATAATGATTATTTATATGACATTTATCTTTTTAAAGATATACAAACGATAGGTTCTAGTCCAACTGCATCGCATTTTATGTTGAGATTCAAGAGATATATACCTACCTTTTCAAGCTTTGAAATAAACTCTAAGCAGCAAACTGTTTTAATATAAACCAAAATATTAAAAAAAAAAAAAAACAGAATGTGGTAGCAAAATCACTCATGAGCAACAGCGACAACTTGTTCGCCAACATTTCGGCCAGTGAAAAGTCCAATAAGGGCAGCAGGAGCACTCTCAATGCCATAAGCTATATCTTCAACATATGTAATCTTCCCTTCTTTTATGTAAGGCAAAGCAAACTCTAAGAACTTTGAATACTCTCCAAAGTAATCAGACGCTATAAATGCTAGAATCCGGACTCGATTATACACAATATGCATCAAATTGTGTATTCCTTCAGGATGCTCCAAATTGTACTGAGATATTATTCCACAAGCATCAACTCTGCTGTGAATTCTCAAGTTAAGTAGCACTGCGTCTAGCATTTTTCCTCCAACATTATCGAAATATATGTCTATGCCTTCAGGAAAATACCTGTGGATTTTAGAACATAATTTATAATGCCATGTTAATTTGGTTCGAATAATTAGAAGAAACCGCATAAGCTGCATGCGCCTTGGTGGTAAAAAGTCTCAAGGAGGCATGGGAGGTGTGGGGTTTAATATGTGCATTGTTTGATGTAAATTCCTCTAATACTAGTAGCGCTGTGCATTCGGTTCAAATCGAACCGAACTGAACCGAGCCAAATTATATAAGGTGTAAAGCGATTGAATCAATTTGGTCACGGTTCGATTTGGTTTTCAGTTTGGTTTCAGTTTTTTACCTTTATTTTTACGGTTTATCGGTTCGATCGGTTTTTTGATAAAATACTGAAAATCAAACTGAACTGAAAATTAAAAAATTTCAAAATTAAAAATCAAACCGAATTGAAATTCACCGGTTCGATCCGGTTTTTCAGTTCAATCCCGTTATTACACAACCCTAATAATATGACAAGACTTATTAACGACTCATTTATGTGGTGTCACGCTATTTTCATCTAATTGATAGTATAACTTGAGTAGGGCCTGTGTCCTATGCCTCTGTAAATAATAATATAATAATGTTGAATGGCACAAATTGATTTAAATCAGGAGGGATAAAATGGTAATCTTAAATTTTTAAAGTGTTTTAAAAATTATGATTGTTAAATATTTTCCTCTTAAAAAATCGTGCTTAAAAATGATTTTCAATTATAATCCCATTTGATTTAAATCAATTTGTGCCATTAATCACTTATCATAATAATAATACTCTATCCGGTCATTTTTATTTATCTCATTTACATAAAATACACAAATTAAGAAAACCATTAATACACTATGAAAAATACTCTTATATCCTTATTAATTATATAAATAGTAGTTATGTGATTTTCTTTTTCATATTCATTGTAAGGGTGAAAGTGAAAAAATTTATTTAATATTGCATTAGAAACATAAAATATAAATAAAAATTACTTTAGCATTTCGTAAAAGGAGACAAGTAAAAATGATTAGAGAGAGTATTTGTTTTTAGTGCGGTCTGGCCCAGCTCCCAATCACCCGAGAGTTCCTCACCACCATCAAGTGCCCAATTCCGACATGGGAGGAGGGCAGAATTCGCTATGTCCCTTTCTTCTGAAGGCACATAACAACCAACCTTGGCGTAACACGTGTTAGAAAACATGCAATGAAAGAGGCTATTTTGAGCTCGGAAATTCTGCTCGGGGCAACCTTATTTCTAATTGAAAAAAAAATAGAACAATATATGTCTTAAGAATTAAAGAGGCATTATTTCTAGTACACACTTGCCTTTTTAAAGCTGCATTCCAGTCATTCTCTTCTTTGTAATTGAAAGCTTCATCAAAACCGAACTTGTTCCTCAACAAATCAACCTTATATTATAACATGAACATGTATATTTCAAATATTAGTAATCACCATTACTATTTTAATTAGTACAGTGCATATATATTAATTAAATTAAGCAAGCAGTAGACTCACTTTTTCTTTACTTCCAGCACTTCCAACAACATAGCAACCCTTCAATTTTGCAAATTGCCCAACAAGCTGACCTACTGCTCCAGAAGCGGCTGAAACATATACTCGTTCTCCTTTCTTAGGATTACATATATCGATCAAACCAAAATAAGCAGTAACGCCAGGCAACCCTGTAATAAATTAAGACAGTAATCAGTTTGAACCATTATTCTTGTACTAGCTAGCTAGATTTCATTTTGATTTTATTACAATCTTATTTCATTCCATTGAAATAATGTTTAGATAATTCTACCAACTCTATTTTTATTAATGATTTTTTTTTATAGGTATTGCCAACAGTGGTATCCCAGTCCCCGTGTAACGGTTGACTGGACTAATCTACTGACACGGGTCCCAGCGCCCAGTTTCAAGGCCCAACAAGGAAGCCCATCAACCCCGTGTACTAACAGCTCTCATAGCATCCAAATAGCGCAGGCGCTAGTCGAACCCATAACCTGGTGCAGCCCCCTAAGGTCTTTGACCAGTTGGGCCAACTGCTATTTGTTATTTTTATTAATGAATTGAAAGTCGGTTCCTAATTTATTAAGTTATTATTGATTTTTTTTAGAATTTCACGTTTTTCAAGATAAATAATTGAATTATTTATTTAATATGAAATAAAATAAAGATTTAAATTATATTATTTATAATATTTAAAGGAGAAAAACAAATAATTGAGAAACTATTAGGTGAATTATATCTACCATATTATGTTATTAATTTCCATATATTTTGGCATGTGGTACATGATAAGGAAATATACTTATTACAATAGGAAGAATATTATATTTCCTTATCAGTACAATGTCTTTATAAAGACATTATACTGATATTGAATATTTCAACTTATCATTAAAATTTTTGTATCACACATCAAGATGTGTATAGAAAGTTTATAAACGTATAGTAAATATAACTCGTCTGATAATTTGTATTTGTTGGACCTGCTCTCAATTAATTTTTTTCAGATCTAGATTGCACAAAAACGGAAAACATGACACGATACAAAACAACACGTAGGAATGAAACAGATCGTTAGCGTTATATATATATATATATATATATATATATATAGTAATTGTTGAGTCTTTTAGGGAGATTTTTTGGTGTAAGTCCCGTGGTGAAAGGGCAATAAATCCAGATAGCTCCTCTGTAAACAATTACTGTTTAAGAGAATGATAAATTAAATAATTATTTAATTATGGATCATATTCTTTGTAGAACAACCTCTTCATCCTCATACTCTGCATCATCTGAGAATAATAGGATAAATAGTAGTAATGAAATCACTGTTGAAGACTTTACCAGGAGTATAAATGATTGGCATATACCGCATGTTAAAAAGAATGATATATATGAATTAAGCATATTGGATAACCTTTTTAAAACAAATTTTAACATAAAAACTGAAGAAAGAGATATTCCTCTTTCAGAATCTTATGAAAGCATAAAACTTCTTTCTCAG
>CANYLF011183940.1:0-10773 GCA_948193215.1 Bocquillonia castaneifolia
TGGTGTACGTGTAAGAATGATATAAATAAAATCATCTGCACGTACAAACAAAATCAGAGATGTTTACATTGTAGAGTTTTACTAGAATCATCAGTACAAGAACTGCATATTAAGTCAACATAGAACTATGCATAAATTAGAGAAAAGTTTCTAAGTACTACTTCATCCGTTTCAAAATAATAGTCCGTTTAGAAAATTCCATTAATCAAACAGTATCTGCCGTAATTGGGGAAAGTGGAGGAGTAAAATTCAGTACTAATTACTTTCTAATCGCAATGTTTCAATATCCATCACTCTTCCAGTTTCTATATTTCAGTCTGATCTTGTTTTGCGTTATCTGATATTTTCCCCCCTTTTCACTCTGAGATATTGAGAATATAAATGATAAAATAAGAGAATGTAGCTTTATGTATATCTGTATGACTATATTCACTGACTCCAATGCCCCTTGTCCTTCACAATGTTCTTCATTTGTACTGATTTGATGTATTTGATCGACTTCTGGGCAAGCAATTCTACATCAATCTTACTCTATTTTATTTGTCTCAGTTCCTCCCTTCACACGATATACTCTTTGCTTTACTTGCAATACTAATATGTTTGAAACAATGGACAACCCAGAAGGCTTTGATTTTGCAATTGGTTGAGAAATTAAACATCATATGGACTCAATCATAGAATTGTTGATTTCATTAGCACGTTTTGTTCAGGCCACCTCTTGCACCTCACCTCACCTCATCTGTATATAGAAGAGCAATAGAACATAAACAATGTAGTCTTTCTCGATCCATATTAACTATCAATGTTTTCAGTTTTGTGACAAAAACCTACCAATTTCTCATCATTGTCATTTTGAGATTACAATATTGCCGCATCTCACCAATGTTTTCATAAACAAAATGAACAATAGTTTAATGTTTCTGACATTGCATGTTCCTTCATTTGCATGATGAATGTGTGAGAATTGACTCCAATATATTATATACAACTATGAATGAGATGCAACTATATTGGACAGACAGCTAGAACTACCTCATAATTGCTTTAATTTTTTAAAGTTTCTGTGTACAAACTTATGTGTTGGCTCTTTTTTCTATCTGGCAATATTGGTGTAGTCCGCTCATGGATGTGTATTGATGGAGTAGGCCTAAGAGCCCAACAAAAGCTCAAAAGCAAACCACACTAAACATTCTCACAGCTTTGCTAAGACACCTGGCAAGTCCCTAAGGTGACACGTCATACACAAGAACACTATAAATATCCAAAGATTTTACAGATAAATGATTCCAACTTCTAGGTCATTAATTACTACATTAAATACCTTCAACTGACTTGAGCGTCGGAGTGAGATCCGGGACACTTGTCCTGTCCGATCATTCTCTATTTGTGCAAGATTAACTTAGGAAGACCGACACAACCACAACCCCATGGGCCTACACAAATTACTACCTTGTTTGCCACACACCTACCCGACTAGACCACAACCCAGATTCAGCCCAGCATAGTCCTGTCAGCTCCATCATTTGGTTCCGTTGTCGGGAAACGACAGATAATCCAACTGATGGAACACAAAGACCGTGCCTCGACCTCGATCTAAGAAGACCCACCAGCTGGAAACCCCAACCAAAATAATCAGAAGGATGCTACACAGTACATGGAAACCATACCACCACCAATATGGCGACAACTAGCTAAAGCAATGGTAGACCTACAAGCACAGATGTAGGTGGCGATGGCACAGCTACAAACTCCAGTCACACCAACAGATCAGAATGTTGACGAAACCAGAACACCTCAGATAGTTACTCCTGAGGTTGACAAAGAAAGAGAGAAGGTTGACAAGCAAAAGAAATGAATAGGACAAAGCCTTAGTAAGGACTTCAAAGAAGTGGAGTCATCCAAAGCTACTCATGAAAGTGTGCCATAAGGAGATCCAGGAAGCGGTATAACAAAGCAAAGGCAGAGGAACAGTGCCTCAGAGGAGGACAAACTCCAACTCATGATGACCGAGATGATCAAGGATCTAAAGATGGAAGCCACCCAAGCACCTCCACCTTTTCAGGCTAAAAAATTGCCATTAAGCACAGAAATTATTGCCACCCCTCTATCGAGAAATTTCAAAGTTCCTACCTTCGACTCTTTCTCCGACACATGATGTCCGAAAATGCACACCACAAAGTTTATAAACTACATGTAACTCTATAATGCTTTCGATAAGCTCCTCTGCAAAGTTTTCCAGACTACATTGGTCAGAACAGCTCAGAAGTGGTATAGTAAGTTACCACATGGATCAATCACCACACGGAAAGTTTTGTCAATGATATTCATCCTCAAATTTTTCCCAAACATACTGCCGAAAAGAAGTTCTGAACAACTTTACCAGTGCAAGCAAAGGGACAATAAGTCGTTAAGGGACTACCTGGAAAGATTCAATAATGAGGTCACTAAGATAGATGACTTGAATATTGACACAGCAGTCCAAGCCTTGAGAAGAGGCACCACCATGGGATGACTAACAGAAAAGATCTACTCGAAGCCACCCAAGACATACCAAGATCTGATGCTAATGGCCCAAAAATGTGTCAGTGTTGATGATGGGAGGCGCTACAGAAGGATAGAGAAGGAAGAAATAGACATAAAGAAAAAAGAAAAAAAGGAAGACAAAGCGAAGACGCAAGTCTAAAAAACCCATACCACTAGACAAAGCTATTGTCCCCACAACACTTTCAGCCGACCCTATCGATACAACTAGGATAGGACAGAAAGTTTCACCCCTCTGAACCAATTCAGAACAAATATCCTAATATGGATAAAGGATAGCCAGACTCCATACAATCGTCCTAGACCAATGATCCAGAGGTCAAAGAACACGAGTCATTTCTGCAAGTTCCACGAAGATTATGGGCACGATAAGGAGGACTGCTTGGAGTTAAGAAGGGAGATTGAAAGGTTAATAGAAATGGGAGCCCTGAAGAAGTTCACTGCCCAAGCCAAAGAAGCACAACTGCCAACAACCGCCAAACCCACCGAAGGAGTCTCCAGCAACTGTCGACCCCAAAGGAAAGGCCGTCTTAAGGAAGGTACATGTCATCACAGGTGGAGAATCATGTTCGGCAGTAACAAAGAAGAGGTCAAGAGCAGAGGTCATTAGTTTAAATACCACCAAGCACTCCAGAAAGGGATCAGATCACCCAGTCCCGGTTATCACCTTCGATCCAGATGATGTAGCACATATCCAAGCACCTCACAGTGACGCACTGGTTGTGGAAGCCATCATAGATAATTACGCTGTCAAGCGTATACTAGTAGATGAAGGGAGCTTCATCAACTTGATCACATGGATGGCATATAAACAAATGGGAGGATCTTAGTTGAGTATGAAACACTGCCCTACACCAGTCTCAGGCCTAAGTGGCGTACCCATCCATCCTATGGGGTTAGTCCATTTGGAAAAGGCCAGCCACATGGCAAGGATATTAAAGCCCTCTTCAATGTCAAGGATATGCCTCTAGAATACAACGCAATTCTCGGGTGGCTATACCTGTATGACTCGGGGGCGGTAACATCAATCTGATAATTGACAATGAAAATTCCAACAAATGTAGGTGTGGTGGTGGTGAAAGGAGATCAAGAGGCAGCCAAGGCATGCTATTTAATAGCCATGATAGAGGCACTCATAATTGAAGAAATACTGGAGATCGAGGTGGAAGAACAGATTGAACCTGTAGGAGAAACAAAGATGGCAAAATTGGCTAAAGGGAAAGAAGTCAAAATTTCAGCGAAGTTAGATGACTTAGAAACACTCATCGTCGACAAGTTGAAGTGGTACACAAAACTTTTCATGAGCTTAGCCTCGAAAATCATGGGAGTTGACCTGGCAATAGCATCTCATGCCTTAAAGGTAGATCCAAACGTTAAGCCGGTAGCACAGAAGAAAAGACCAATGTCTACCGAGAAAGAGAAGGCGACCGTGGAAGAGGTTGACAAGTTGGAAAAAGGCAGGTTGTATCTGAGAAGTAAGATACACAGAATGGTTATATAACGTTGTCATAGTGAAGAAATCAAGTGGAAAATATGAAATATGTGTCAACTTCACCGACCTCAATAAAGCCTATCCCAAGGACAACTATCCCCTGCCCAATATTGATAGACTTGTCGACTCTACCGCCTACCATGAGCTCATCAGCCTCATAGACATGGCCTCAGGGTATCACCAGATCCCTATGAAGAAAGAAGATGAGGAGACGACAAACTTTATCACTCATAAAGGCACCTACTGTTACAAAATGATGCCTTTCAACCTGAAGAATGCAAGGGCAATCTACCAGAGACTGATGAATCTCATGTTTCAGGATTTCATTGAAGAGATACTAGAAGTGTACGTGGATGATGTTATCGTAAAAAGTAAGAAGAGAGAAGACCACCCATTTGATCTGGAAAAAGTATTCCAGATCCTTGAAAGCTTTAACATGAAGATGAATCCAGATATGTGCACCTTCTGAGTCAAGGAGGGGAGATTTCTAGGATACATGGTATCAAGCAAAGGAATAGAAGCAAACCCTGAGAAGGTTCAAGCAATTATCAACATGCAGCCGCCAAAGATAATCAGGGAAGTCCAGATCCTCAATGGAAGAATCATGACACTGGGAAGATTCATTTCAAGCTCTGCCAGAAGGTGTTTGCTCTTTTACCGCAGCCTCAAAAACATCAAAAAATTCAAATGGGGAGATAACTACCAGCAAGCATTTGAAGATCTCAAAAGGTTCTTAACCACACCACCATTAATCAGCCGGCCCATCCCAGGCGGCACTTTATTCTTATACCTGTCGGCATGTAAAGAAGCAGTGGCATCGGCGTTCATTCAAGAGGAAGGATCAAAGCAAATGCCCATCTATTATGTTAGCAAAGTGCTAAAGGATGCAGAGCTCCGATACCCGATGGTAGAAAAATTAGCAGTTGCACTAGTCACCATTGCTGAAAGAGTGAAGTATTATTTTCAAAGTTATCCGGTAGTAGTAAGAACTGATCTGCCACTAAGGAAAGTGATGCAAAGGCTGGAGCTGTCAGGAAGACTGGTAAAATGGTCAATGCAGTTGGGTGACTATGGAATCCGGCATGAGGCAAGAAAGGCAATGAAGGCTCAAGTGTTGGCAGATTTCATTGTAGAAAGTATTGGAGGGGCAGAAGTGACACCTTACAAAGCATAACCTTGGAAGCTCTCTGTTGATGGAGCAAAAAATGAGCATGGCACATGAATTGGTGTAGTCTTGAGGGGCCCAGACAAAGTTGTCATCAAATATGGGGCATGAATCTGCTTCGAAGTCACAAACAACATAGCTGAATATGAGGCCCTGGTGGCAGGATTAGCTTTAGCAGTAGAAGTCAAGGCAGAAGATCTCAAGATAATCAATGATTTCCAGTTGGTGGTAAATCAAATTACAAGAGAATTTCAAGTTAAGGATGAAACATTAAGCAAGTATCTGACTAGAGCCAAAGACTTATTATCAGTAGTAGAGAAGAATGGGGGGGCAATGGGCCATCCAATAAGTTGACAGAAGTGAGAACGGGGAGGCAGATCTGATTGCTAAGTCCGCCTCAGTGGGAGGCCTGCTATACCGAAGCATGGAGATGAAAGAAGAACTTCAACAGAGGAGCATTGATAGCCCCCATATTTTCTTTATCCATGAGAGAGATGACTGGATGAGCCCTATTATTGACTATCTAGAGAATGATGTCATCCCGGAAGATCCTCAAGAGGCAAGCCAACTGATCAAGCAGGCGAGCAATTTCTCCTATCACAAAAGAGTGTTGTACAGAACGTCAGTATCACACCCTTGGTGCCGATGCACAACTAGAACTAAGGGGAAATAGATCTTAGAAGAAATTCATGAGGAAATTTACAGAGCCCATCAAGGATACAAGACTATCAAGAGAAAGGCAGAGTTGCATTGCTATTTTTGGCCAACGATGTAAGAAGATGCTAAAGAGTTCGTGAAAAGAAATGACAAATGCCAAAGACATGCCGACAAGATTCATACACCGGCAACTGAGAGAAAATCGATCAATAGCCCCTGACCTTTCTCAACTTGGGCCATGGATATACTTGGACCTTTTCCCAAGGTGGTAGGACAGAAGAAGTTCTTGTTAGTAGCAATCGATCACTTCACTAAATGGATTGAAGCATAAGTAGTGGCAACCATAATAGCCGCCAAAGCAGAGGACTTTTTCTTCAAGGTAGTCATAACAAGGTTCGGTCTGCCACATACACTCATCACAGATAATGAAAAATAATTTGACTGTCAAAGATTCCATGATTTCTGCAAAAAAAATGGAGATAAAGCACAAGTTTGGATCTGTGTCATACCCCCAAACCAATGGCATGACTAAAGTCACCAACTGTAATCTCCTCACCGGCTTAAAGAAAAGGCTAGATAAAGCAAAAGGAAACTGGGCATAAGAGCTTTATCCGGTACTATAGGCTGAAAGAACCACACCGAAAAAGGCCACTGGAGAAACACCATTCAGCCTGGCCTATGGAACGGAAGCGGTATTACTAGTTGAGTTAGGAGTCCCATCTTACAGAGTAGCTAACTATGATCCCAATTCCAATGATGAGCAAATCATGATTTTTAAAGAGATGCTAGCTGAAAGGAGACAAGCTGCTGCGGTAAGAGCTGAGGCTTACTGAAGGCAGGCCACCAGGTATCACAATAAAAAAGTTAGGCCGAGAGAATTCAAAGAAGGAGAGCCAGTCTTGAGAAATGCTAAAATCGACAAGGGTAATGCTAGTGTCGGAAAACTCCAATGCAATTAGGAAGGTCCCTACCAAATTCCAAGAGCGATGGGGAATGGCGCTTATTGGTTGGCTAACATGGACGGCACCTCATTACCAAGGGCCTGGAATGTATAACATCTCAAAAAATATTATCAATAGTGTATTTTCTCCAACATTGTGAACCAATGAAGAGCACTATTTCAACAAATCTCTCTCCTTACTACTTAAGCATCTCTAACGGGAACCTTGCCTGTCTCATGGCAAGTGAGTCTGAAACAGACAATAACTTAGCCCCTAAGATGCCCAAAACCTCTCTAATGGGAACCTTACCCGTCTCATGGAAAGTGAGTCTAAAACGGACAATAACTTAGCCCTTAAGAGACCCAAAACCTTAGCCCCTAAGAGGCCCAAAACCTTTCTAACGGGAACCTTACCCGTCTCATGGAAAGTGAGTCTGAAACGAATAATAACTTAGCCCTTAAGAGGCCCAAAACCTCTCTAACAGGAACCTTACCCTTCTTATGGCAGGTGAGTCTGAAACGGACAATAACTTAGCCCCTAAGAGGCCCAAAACCTCTCTAACGGGAACCTTACCCGTCTCATGGCAGGTGAATCTGAAACGGAGAATAACTTAGCCCTTAAGAGGCCCAAAACCTCTCTAACAGGAACCTTACCAGTCTCATGGCAAGTGAGTCTGAAACAGATAATAACTTAGCCTCTAAGAGGCCCAAAACCTCTCCAACGGGAACTTTACCCGTCTCATGGCAAGTGAGTCTGAAACGGACAATAACTTTGCCCTCAAGAGGCCCAAATCCTTTCTAATGGGAACCCTACCCGTCTCAAGACAAGTGAGTCTGAAACGAACAATAACAAAGCCCCTACAAGGTCCAAAACCTCACTGAAGGGAGCATTACCCAGTTCAATAAAAATGAGCATAAAAACGTAACGCCTAAGAATTTTCTGGCACAAAGTTGGGCGACATAAACAAAAAACTTTATAATGCATCTTAGCTGAAACAATCACAACAAAAGTCATAAAAACAAAAGGCAAAAATAAAATGGCCATTCTCAATACTGTAAAAGAAACATTGAAGAAATTGCAATGTATTAGTATTTCTCTATGAAAATTACAACATGAGTTAGTCGAGAAAATAAGCAGCTAACTGAAAAACAGATAAATACAAGTAAGATACCCACAACTAGCTACGGAAAGATAAAGTTGTCAAAATCCAGCAGTCCTCAATACACAAAGCAACTGCCAGCATCCAAAAGTTCTGTCGGTACCCAAAGTAGCTAAAAAAGATTGCCATTTACGATGACAAGACAAAATAAGTTGATGCAACAATTGATCACGCTAATACACCCAAAATGTCACAGGTGAAGAGAGTATTGCAGCCAAGGCTATTCAAGATCATATTATTGACGCCACAATTGATCACGCTAACGGGTAGATGGCATCAAAGGAAACAGGGGATATTTATTCAACAAATGAGCCTCAAGGAAACATTGGATATCTATTCAACAAATGAGCCTCAAATTGCAACCAGTGCATCAAGAGACAGGAGCTTCCCTTGCATGGGCAGAAGGAGTAAACGGAAGGGAACGCTTACGCCTAGAAGGAAGCTGAACAGGAAATTCACCTGACTCTGAGGGCTTTTTCTTGGCAGTTTCAAGATCAACAGTTATACGATCTACAAGTTGAGCAAATTGCACATCCAAGAAGTTGGCGATATTAGCAGATTGGTCGGGTTGCCTTTATAAATAACGCTTTTTTACCTCCGCCATAGCTTGAGTCAGACTCAGAACCATCATTCTCCCAAGCTCCCAAATCTTGTTTCCTTGCGCCTAGATACAAGCTATGGCGTCTTGAGTAGTATTTGAATAGTATTTCCTTTCGGTAGTAAGAGAACTTTCAGAATGGTCCAGCTTCTCCCCAAGATCTCACGCCTAAATGGCTAAGGCCTTCTTCTTAGCTTCTAAGGATTTCAGATCCCTCTTCAAGCACTGTATCTGATCATTGTGGCTTCTCAAAGACCGCCGAGCCTCTTCCTCCCATGCTAATAAGTCATCATACGCCCTTTGGAAATGGATATGGGACACATTCATCTGGTTATGAAGAGCTCCCATTATTTCGACATAGTCTTGATGCCCCCTTCATTGAATCCAGAAGCCCATTATCTGCAAAGCAGATGATGATTAAATAACAACACAAACATAAATAATTGGAATCAACTGAAAGCAAATATTCACCAGGAAGTTTCCTAAAGTAGTCATGGATGTGAAGTCCAATAGACTACAATGGACCGACCGGGAGACTCACCTGGTCAGCAACAGCAAGATTAAACTCACTGTCTGAAAGCTCGATAGCTCCATACGGCTGCTGATCCCCCTTACCGAGAGACTGCACGCTCTTCTCTGGGTCTTTGGGAGACTGCACGCTTTTCTCCCAGTCGCTCTTCTATCGGTCTTCTCCCCATTTCTTCCTCTTATTTACTGGCTACTCACCGGCCTGATCTCCTCCTTTTCTCTTACCGGTGTCGGCAGAGCCTCGGGAGGTTACAGCGTCATCACACGGAGGATCATAGTTGTCTGCCGTCTCCTCCTCCTGTCTGATTGACTTAGCGGCATTAACTTCACTCATCAAATCCTTTAAGAAGCTGAAATCCATGGTTGTTACCGCTACAAAAAAAAAAAAGAGAGCCGGAGCAGTAACAGGCAAAGTTAGCAAAAAAAAAAAAAAAAGCACAAAAAATCTCACCCACAGAAACCCAAGACACCAACCTTGATCGGTTAAAGTGGAGGTCAGGCCATCAAAGCGACCTTCACCATAATTTTTCATGTATGACCTGATAAAGTACTTGGCATTCAGCCTATGACCGATGGTGGTGGCAGTGGCAAGTCCCTGTAATAGCTTTTACGCAAATTTCTCGTCAGGAGATGATTTGTCGGGTACGGATGAAAGATTGACAAAGGACGCTGAATCCATAAACAAAAGAAAACACCACAAAAGCAAAATTAAAATCCAAGACAAGAAAAATAAAAAAAATTAGAAAATGAAAAATAAAAATAAAAACTTTGGGTTGCCTCCCAACAAGCGCTTAATTTAAAATCTTTAGCTAGATGTACTTCCCTTTTTATTAATGATAAAATCGAACATAAGGAAGTGTTCTTGGAAGCATCTTCCTTCGCTTCTCCCTTGTAGGCTCCTTTATGCCTAGATAGTAAAGAGCATATTCCACAAAAACAATCCTTGGTTCAATGATGACTTCAAGAATGTATGATTCTTTTTGTGGGTTCTCAAACAATATACTCTCTATCACAAGATCATCATAAATGATGGTGATGGGTGGAGGCACATATATTTCATCACTTGAATCCTCAATGCTAATTTCATCTTTGTCTCCCTCATCCACAAGAATTCCACAAGTTTCCTCGTGAACATGAAAGTTGGATTCTTGTAAATCCTCCTCCTTATCAATATCTTGAAATTGGTGTTGAACTTTAAGGACTTGCTCATCATCCTCTTCCATGGGCTCAATGTATTCTTCATTACACACTTTACAATTCCAAAGAGAATGTGTTTATGGAGTTGCAAGGCTGATTGAACATTCATATGAACGGTGTCTCCCTCCACACCACCTACAAAGTAAAGGTCTAGGCTGTGGAGGTAAGAAATTAATCGAGCATTCACTTGAAAGATGTCTCCCTTTACACCATCTACAAACTTAAGGGTTAGGTTATGGAGGTGTAAAATTAATCCAGCATTCACTAGAAAGATGTCTCGCTCCATACCATAGACCAAGTTTAAGTTGTGGAGGTGAAAAATTAATCGAGCATTCACACGAAAAGTGTGGCCCTCTACACCACCTACAAACCTGAAAAGAAAATGGAGGATAATTAAATTGTGCATGTCCACAATCATACAAAAAATCTTGTGCATTATAGTTCCAAAATTCATTAGAATATTCATCATTATTCATGATGAATCACAAAAAATAA
>CANYLF011184102.1:0-13147 GCA_948193215.1 Bocquillonia castaneifolia
TTGTTTGGCTTGGTAATGAGCTCAATTGTCTAAGTGGGTGGTTAGGATTTGGTAACCCAATTGTTAAGAATGAGATTGTGAATTGTGATAAACCCCTAGAAAAGAGAAAAGGGGAATTGAAATGAATGATGTTTAACCCCTAGAAAAAGTGAAGAGGGGAAATTGATTGATTTGAGAATGGTGCACCAATGAGAAAGATAAGAAAATGAGAAAGAGATGTGAATTGAATGTTTGATAGGGTTACCGATCCTTAAACCAATCATTTAGATGATTTATCTAATTATCAAGGATGATTGTTATTGGTGATTGTAATTTTGATATAGGAATTGTGGTTTGTGTTTGATGAGGTGGTGTTTGATTAAGTGGAATTGATGGGCTATGTAACCTTTTATGTTTGTGTGTTATTGGAATTGAATTTGTGTTGTGTAGAATTGGAAGTGCTTGTATGTTGAGTTAGTATTAGTAGTTATTTATTTACTGAGTCGCTAGCTCACCCCTTGGCATTAATTTTTCCGGTTGTTGATAGCTTGTTGGTCTGGACATCCACGTGCATAAAGCATTAGTAGCGTCTAAGGTTGGCCAGTGGACTCTCATAAGCATTTTTATGCATTTTGGTTGAAGGCTTGAGTTTGTGGATAGTTTGGGGTAGTTATGAATGTGTGTTTGTATATTTGTATATTTGAAGTTGTGATATGTATAAAGTTAATTTTGGAAATAATAGCTTGATATATAAGATTGGATAAACTTTTGATATAATTTTATTACGTTTTAATATGTGAGAAAGCTTGCTATATATTTACGTTGTTTTGAGCCTCTTAGGGTCTGTTTTTACTAGGAAAAGTTGAAAATCCTGTTTTAGAACTGTGAATTTTGGTCAAAATTTCCATTTTGTTATTTTATCCTTAACAACGATCGTTGTACTATTCACAACGATCGTTGCTATTTCACAACGAGTTCGTTGTTAATGTTGCTTTCATTTGTGTGATTCTCAGTTACTTTTGATGTTTTTATTGCCCTTTAACAACGATCATTATTAGAGGCACAACGATCTTTGCTCTTGTAAAAAAAATTCTTTTTAAAAATTTTAAATTTAAAAATGTTTTTAATTTATTTTAATTGTATTATTATTATTATTATTTTTTTAAATTTTGTGTTAAAGTTTGGGGTGTTACATCTTGTCCCTTTGCTTCTTTTTCGTCCACTTCTTCTTCACGTCGAAGATTAAATCCTTATGTCGGTTCGACTCGTACTTGAATAAAGCACGCTTCACAGCCTTTTTATTCTCCACCCACCTATATAATTTCTGCAAAACAAGAACAAAAAAACTTAATTAGTTTGAAATTTGCATTATATGATAGAAGAAATTATGATTATATTAATAATATTTTGTGAATTAAATAAGTAAATGATTAACTTACCCTGAACTCTCTCCAGAACATCACCTGATCATCAACTGTCAAGGACTTGCAGGAAATCCCATGAGGCCTGAATTTCTTCCTAAAGATATCACCTAATGACCTAGAGATCTTCCCAGAAGGCTCCAGTCTATCCCTGTAACAAGTGAAAACACATATATAGTTAGATTGTATATTTATATATTAGTATAAAAAGTGTAATGAAATTATTGTAAATAATAAGAAATTAAATAAAAATATTACCTCTATCTATTGTTCTGTACTGTATAGAGTGGAAGGGTCAGATCATCACATGTCTCTGGAGAGGCAAGGCGGTCAACGTTCTCCTCCTCAATATCATCCTGCTGCTCCTCAGTCTAAGGCACAACCCCTGTAGTCTGAGGGACATCCCTGTAGTCTGAGGCACCTCCTCAATAGACTGAGGCATCTCCTCGTCTCTCAACCGAGGGGGCCTCCTCCCAATAGAATTACCATATCTGCCAGGAGCCCCCAACCAGTCTGACCACTGTATCTCATACCTATTTAGTTACAGTTATATAAAAATTCTATATATATATATATATATATATATATATATATATATATAGCATAAATGAAAAAATATAAATATAAGTTCATAAATAATCTAAGTTTTTGTTCTGATTATTAGTATTACTTATTCTAGTGATCGTCATTAGTGTCATCGTATGTTGGTTCATTATCTTCAGAAGTTGTAACATCTATTTCAAACTTGTCTTCTGAATCTTTTTCAAAAGTCGAGGCCTTCTCATTTACCACAATTTATTATTCAACATCCTCATCAGCAATATAATAATCTGCTACTAAAACCACGTCATCATCATCGACCACTGGCTGAAGACGCACTTGTTCAGTGTCATCATTTTGAAACGGTGGTTCGATTACATCGGTGTTTGTTGTAGCGGGAATATTAATGAATGCTCGAGGTTTGTCTTACACACCGCCAGCCAATTAATTCTATCCCTTTTTGTATCTGGATACTTGAAATAATATACTTGTGAAGCTTGTGCAACAAACACAAAAGGCTCATACTTGTTGAACCGTTTTCTTTCATGCACGTCCATAAGTTTATATCGAGGATGTATAATTGTACCCAAATTTAGCGTTGGATCATACCAATCACACTTGAATAAAACAGCTCTTTTGATGGGCGGGGCTTGAAATTCCAACTCAACCACTTCAACAAGAGTCCCGTAATAGTCACTCTCATTTTCAGAATAGTTAGTGCCCTTAACAAAATGAATTAAAACGACGACTTTATATTATTTCCACAAATGAATTTGGAAATTACTGCAAGGAGGGTGCAAACGACTCGAAAAATATATAAATTAATCCATTAAATATTGGAATTATAAAATATTGTGATGAATACTTTATACATAAAATATAGCAGAAGGAATTCGATCTAGTAATTAACATTTTTTTTTCATTCTTTTAATTGTTTCATTCTTTTAATATTTTTATTAATAAATTTACATAAATTATTCATCAATGCCGATTCAATATTTATAGTTCAATGCAGGGATGCTGCATTCGAACACGGAAATTAATTCAAATGACTTTAGTGATTCGTTGCAAGGAAGTTGCAATGAATATTGATTGTTATTAATTTCAAAATTTTATAATTGATAATTTTACATACATTATTCATCAATGCCATTCACTTTTTAAAAGTCGATGTAAGGAGATGCAATCAAATATGAAAACAATTAAAAATGACTTTATTGATTCATTGCAAGGAAGATGCAACGAATTCTGATTTTTATTAGTTTCAAAATGTTATAACTGCTAATTTTACAGTACTAACGTGCATCAATTTTTAAAATTCGATGCAAGAAAGATGTAATCAAATACGAAAACTACTAATAATGACTTTATTGATTCGCTGCAAGGAATATGCAGGCGAAATCAGATTAATTTGTTTTTTAAACATATTATTATTAATTTTTATGATGCAATTGTAACCCCGATCTAATTCAGTTCATTGTTTGAACCTATAGTCTGTAATCTCTAACCTATGTCAAAATCTAACGAAAATTCTACCAAAATTTAGTAGAGTTTCCCCTATAAGTGTTCAAATCTCCCCCATAAATGGAGCCATTCCTACAATTAAAACACACTTCTATATCCAATCACAATGCTGGGCCTACCATAAATTATCCAAACTTTATAAATCACAACCTAAATCTACCAACACATGCAATTCACAATTTTCACAACCTATATCTACCAGCACAAGCATATCACAATTTTCACAATCTAGTTTCACCACAACATGCAAATCAACATATTCTCAAACCTATCACTAGAAAACAGAGCCATCATTTATGCAAACGTGTGTGTGTGTGTGTTTGTGTAAAACATGCATATTACATTTTTTTGAAATCTAAATATTCATATAAATTAATTATACTAAACATGCAAAATTGGTTGGATTTTTTTAATTCAATATGTAAAAACAATTACTTGATATTCCAAGCAAGCAAGCAATCAATCAATCAAAAATCTTTCACGTTCTCGAGCCGAATCCAGTTACACAAACTACTATCAACCTATACACATTTTTAGGACAAATTAGCATACACTTTTTAATTAATAACTTACAAAATGGCTAAAATAAAGTAATAAAGCTATTTAAAACTTACTTTAATATCGGACGGAAAAAAATAATCCAATATACGCAAGCCAAAAACAAAGAAAAATTTCACAACCTATATGAATTTAAGAAAATGATTTTCATTAAAATACACAATTTACAATATATATTCAAAAATTATGTACTATACGATTTATAAAAATTAAAAAGAGAAAATAATAGGATTTAAGTTAGTCAAAGGAAACAAAAAATAGTGAGAAATTATTATTTGAAAATTTGGTTACCCAAAGAAAATTTATTTGAGCAACCAAATATTCAAATAATAATTTCTCCCATTTTTTTTTCATTTACTAACTTAAAACCTAATATTTTCTCTTGTTTTCCTCAAATTATCACTCTACTATAATTACAAATTTAAATAATAATAAATTTAGAATTTGTGAATTTATAAACTATCTTAACTTTAATTAACCAATCCAATTACACATTGATATTTTCCTAAAAAAATTATTCTTTTAACTTATTAATTTTCATATGTGCCAAGTCAATAAACAACTTAAATTTAAATTCATATATATTGTTTTACATTTTTTTAACTTAATTATTAATTTTTTTACCATAAATATACAATAAAGTCTAAAATAAATCCAAAAAATACAAAAATAATTACCAAATAAATTACAAAAAAATCCATCAAATTACCCAATTATTTTCCAATAAACAACACATTAATTCAACTAAAAAAACTCAATAAAAATCCAAAGAAAATAGTAATAATTACAAAAAAAATACATAAAATCTATCAATAATTATATCAATTATTTTCCAATCCACAAAACATTAATTAAACTAAATAAAAAATTCAAAAAATCCACAAAATATAGAAATAAATTCAAAACAAATTAAAAAATTACAAATAATTCACAAATAATACCCTAGACATTTTTCATTCTTTCAAACATGAATTAAACAATCTACATTGACAATTACTCCTTAAACCATAATAATTCCGTAATAAAATTTTAAAAAAATAAAACAAATTACAACCACTTACCTCTGATCAGAGCCACGAATGTCGGCGAGCAGCATGGAGGACCAACGATGACGAGCAGAGGGAAGGGGACCGGTTACCGCGCAGAAGCAGTACCAGCAGCAACTTCAATACTAAAAAAATTTTATTTTCTTCTCCATCTAAAGTTCTCTCTCACTCTCTCTCTAATATGGCTGCAATGGCTGGGTTTTTGGGAGAAATTGAGAGAAAAGAGAAGAAGAAGAAAAGGAAGGGAGGGAAGGGGAATGGCGCTGCTTTTTAATTTTAGGTCAAAATAGAGACAAAAAATTTAGTCGCTATTTTCATTTATGACATGGCAAAATTGGTTTTAGCGACTAAATACCGACTAAAAAACTAGTAACTATACCTTTTGTTTTACACAGATTTATGTAAATTTTAACGACTAATATTTTAGTCATTTTCTAGTCGCTATTTTGGTACTTTAAAATTGGCGGGAACTCCCGCCAAATTTGCCGATTTTTTTAAGACTAAAGTAATTTAGTAGTGAAAATTTATCGCTATTTAGTTGCCACTTTGGTCTCCCTATTCATTTTCTTCATCCTTCCTACTTTTGTGTCTGTTATGTCATAATTTAGTTGCTAAATAGCGACTAAATAATTTAGTTGCCATATTAAGTCCCTATTTTGCATTTTTTTAGTAGTGTTAATTTTTGGATGCAGGAATGATAGGAGTGGCTCGAAGCCCAGATGATGATTAGTGAGTAACTTGGTTACTCGGGGTACAATGTTTGAACATCGAAAACCTTTTAAATGTGTTTTCAGAAAGGTTTTGATTGATCTTAAAATGGTTTTGATTGATTTTAAAGTGGTTTTGAACTTAAAATGAGTTTCAGTGCCAAGTTCTGATGTTCTAGGCCTCGACTCAGAGTTCAGGTTTCGATTCAGTGAGGTTTAGGGCTTGGAAATGGGCCAAACTATGACAAAATGGGTCAGATAGGACTGGAATGAGACATGCTCCTCATCCTAGAGGCATGCTCCTCAGCCCAGAGGTATGCGCCTCTAGGATGAGAAGTGCGCCTCATCTTAGAGCCAAATGTCGTGTGCCTCTAGCTTGAACCATGGTCCTCTAGCTCAGCGTAGAAATGAAGAACACAAGCCCGAATGAAAGATTTGGGCCCGGAACGAGCCCAAATTTGATTTTCTATAGCCTGAGCCCAGTTGTTTTGGCTTGGCAGCCACTCAAACCCTAATTGGACTTAATTTACCTTCCAAAATTGATTGAAATCTGAATTAAATAGAAATTTTATATGATTTTGAGTTTTATAGAAAGCTTCTTAATTGATTTTTTTATTTTTGGAAACTCATATATGATTTGTTTGATTTTATGGAAAGGAACATTATGGAATCAATCAATCAAATCAATTCCAATCATTTCCTAACCGAGTCTCACTCAACCACCATAAATAGGAGCCTAAATCCTTCTTCTCAAAGCACACCAAACTCTTAGAATTCAATCAAACTCATAGAGAACACTTCTCTCTAAAGTTCTTAGGTTATTAGGATCTTTAGAGCCTTCTATCTAGCTAAGCTCTAAAGAACTTGGAGCTTTGATCTCCTAGGAACGCTAAAATTCATTTCTAGTTGTTTCTTTAAAATCAAACTCCCTTTTTCTAGCTTTTCCTGTTGTTATTCCGGAGGAATTCTAAGGCGTTCCTACAATGATATGGTGATTCTAAACCCCCTAATCTGATGGGATAAGCACCTAGAATCCATGCATACATGATAATCATAAGTTGCTTTCGTTCCTTTTACTTATTTTATTATGTTCTTATTATGTTTTTATTGTTTTTGATATGTTATTGATTTCTAACCTTGTTTAATCTTTGTTTTGCATTTTTATGGAGGATATGAACATTTGTTGGTGGTTGGAATAGTCATTTTATCCTTAAAATGGATTAAATCCATTAAGAACGTGTTCTTCGCGTTCTTAATCTTTATTTTGATTTTCCTTTTTTTTTTATGTTGTTTTCAATGTGATTTTGTGTTTTAAACCATTATGGAATCCTTGTTCATGTTTTGAAACATTTTTATTGAGTTTTATAGGTTGAATCTAATCTGGAGACTGTTCTCTGTGTCCTGGGGATTTGCAAAGGCGCACGAACCTCCTTAGAGGTGCACCATCACTATCTAGAGGTGCACACCTCTAGACAGAGGAGTGCTCCTCTGTCTAGAGGCGCCTAGTAGGCCCACAGGCCCTTCAAGGAGTTTTGATGCTTTCTAGCCCGATCCGACAATTCTAAAAGTTCCCAGAACATGATAAAGCCTGCCCAAACCGTTTTTTGTATTTCTAAACCTAAGTTAAGATCACTTTAATCAACTTGTGGTTACTAGATGTATGTTTTAGGGTTTCAACTTAGTAGATCACCCTTAATTCCTTGTTTTGTATGTAAATAATTAAAAATGATTAAAAATAACTAAGGCAACGTTTGGTAGGATGGAATTGGGATGATGGATTTTATGCATTCCATTGATTTCAAAAATTAAATTTGTTTGGTTCGAAAAAATGAATCAAAATCCCTCCATTTTCAGATTCCATCAATAGTCAAAATCCTTCACTTTTGAAGGTTTTCAATTCCTACATATGAGGTAGGTTTTCATGATTCCATCATTTTATTAGGAAGAATAAATTGAATTTTGATGATTCCATGGATTGTATTATTATACCAAACAATAATTTTTACAATCCCTACTTTTTCAAAATCTATGATTTTTTTAATGCCATGTATTTTCAAAATTCATCCATTGTTGAATATCCTCATACCAATCGTTGCTTAAAGATAATTACTATTTGATAAATTAATAGTTAAAATCAAGTTCCTTGCATACTTTAGACTTAGGAATTGATGGATTAAGTATAGATCCGTCGTATGGAATAGCTCTCCGGTAGCTGAGTGATCTCTAAATGGCTGGTGGCGAGGATCGGAAGTGGGAAGTTGTTCTCTGGTGCACTCCAATGCCTAGCCCAGGTATTTTCTTGTTTTAGTGGTTAAAGGGTTAGATGTCAATTGCCCAGCTTGGAGGGTTAATGTGTCTTATATAAGGTGTCCATTAGGGTAAAGCTGAAGTGTGAGGTGCTTTTACTACCCTTAGGTAAGGGTGAGGTAAGCCTGCTTAGGCCCATGGTGTGGGATTTTATTACTGCCTTTGTGTAGGGGAAAAGTGGGCTTGGTTGGCACTTTGGTCAATGGTAAACCATCACTACTCCCCCCAAAAGATGTTCTAAGTTATTTATGACTCGTTTTCTTATTATGCCATCTGATTTATATCTATTTTTTTTCCTTTGGGATTCCCCTATCCCGCGCTGGTACTCATGCCTTTGATGTTTGCATACGAGGTAAGGATTCGCCTGATCTTTAGGCGAAGTTGGCTCTTTGTTTTGCCTTACTCGAGGTTGGTATTGTACGTGTCCTTGCTAGGCTGAGCTCTATTTTAATTATGGACTATGGTTAATGCAAAAGATGGTTTGGTGCAATGCCTGATGGTTCAATTGCCATGTTGGGAGTTTGGCATCGCTCCATAACAAGTGCAACAACCTCCTCAACAACAAGCCAAGCCGTCTTTTGAAGATATGGTGCTCAAATATATGGCGAATTAAGACATAATTATGAAGCAACAAGGAGTCACCATTCAAAATCTAGAGCGATAAATTGGACAACTAGTTAAGCAATTGCAAGAAAGACCTCAAGGTACTTTGCCTAGCAATACCGTTGTGAATCCTAAGGAGACGGCGATGGCTATTCAATTGAGGAGTGGCAAGGCGTTGGAGGAGCCATATGTAATAAAGCAAGGTGACAAAGGGGAAAATTTGGTGCCGCTTAAGGAGGATGACAAAGAGTCAAGCATACAAATAGAGCAACCTAGGGAGAAAGATGTGGTTACTAACCCTGTTGTGCCACCAGTTCCTTTTTCCCAAAGGCTAAAGAAGAGGAAGGATAAGGAGAATTTCAACAAATTCTTGGAGATGTTCAAGAAGATTAAAATCAACATTCCATTCTCCGAAGCCATTGCTTAGATACCTTCCTATGCAAAGTATTTGAAGGAGATTGTGAGTAGGAAGAAAAAGATGGAGGAGAAAGCTACTATAGCTTTGACTGAAGAATGTAGTGCCATAATCCAGAATCATTCTAAGCTACCTATAAAGATGAAAGACCAAGGGAGTTTTATGATGCCTTGCAATATTGGTTCTTTTACTGTTGATAAGTGTTTATGTGATTTAGGTGCTAGCATTAATTTGATGCCTTTTTCTTTGTTCGAGGCTTTGGAGATTGGTGATTTGAAGTCAACAAGGGTGTCATTCCAACTTGCTGATAGATCGGTGAAATATCCTGAAGGAATCATTGAGGATGTTTTGGTTAAAGTCGGTAAATTTTACTTTCCTGTTGATTTCTTGGTTATGGATATTGGTGAGAACATAGATGTACCTATTATTTTAGGATGTCCTTTCTTAGCAACTGCTGGTGCTTTAATTGATGTGAAAAATGGCAAATTAACTTTGCAATTAGGTGATGCTAAAGAAGAATTTGATGTATTGAAAGTTGTTAGACATTTTGATTCCATAGAGGATTTAGATGCTTGTTTTATGGTTGATGTGATTGATCCTTTATTGGAATTGCAATGTGCTAAGGAAATATCTAATGATCTTCTAGAAACTTGTTTGCAATTGAGTTATAACATGCAGGATGATGATGAGGAGCTTAAAGCTCAAGCTCAATATCTAGAAGGGTGAGGATTTGTTCGTAGGGAGAGGTTTGAACCTCTTGATCGACCACCCAAGGAGGATAAACCTACAACACCTTCCAAGCCAGAACTTGCACCTTTACCCTCTCATTTGAAGTACTTGTTTCTAGATAAAGAGGAAACCTTGCCGATGATTATGTGGTCTGATTTGACAATGCTTGAGGAGCAGAAAGTTATCGAGCTTCTATGGAAGTACTCCAAGGTAATTGCTTGATCTTTGGGGATATAAGAGGCATCAATCTAGCCTTTTGTACTCATAAAATCCTTATGGAGTTAGATCATAAACCAACCGTACAACCTCAAAGACGCCTCAATCCAAATATGAAGGAGGTGGTCAAGGCCGAGGTGATTAAGTTGCTTGATGCTGGAATCATTTACGCTGTTTCTGATAGTAAGTGGGTTAGTCCGGTGCAAGTGGTTCCAAAGAAGGGAGGCATGACGATGGTTACTAATGAAAAGAATGAGGTGATTGCCATCTGCATGGTGAATGATTGGCGAGTTTGCATTGATTATAGGAAGCTCAATTCATTGACTCGTAAGGACCATTTTCCTCTACCATTCATTGATCAAATGCTTGAGCGTCTTGTGGGTTATAAGTTCTATTATTTCTTGGATGGCTATTCAGGATACAACCAAATCCCCATTGACCTGTTGGATCAAGAGAAGACTACATTTACATGTCCTTATGGTACATTTGCATTCCAATGCATGCCATTTGGATTATGTAATACCCCTGCAACTTTTCAAAGGTGTATGGTGGCTATCTTCTCCAATTTGGTTGAAGACATTATTGAAATCTTCATGGATGACTTTAGTGTCTTTGGAAACTTTTTTGATGCATGTTTGGCTAATTTGGAGAAGGTTTTAGCTCGATGTGAGGAAGCTAACTTCGCATTGAATTGGAAAAAATGTCATTTTATGGTTAATGAGGGTATAGTCTTAGGGCACAAGATTTCTGAAAAAGGGATTGAGGTTGATCGTGCAAAGATTGAAGCAATTAAGAAGCTTCCTATTCCTACTTCCGTCAAGGATATTAGAAGTTTTCTTGGGCATGCGGGTTTGTATAGGTGATTCATTAAGGATTTCTCCAAGATTACCCATCCTTTGTGTGCTTTATTAGGAAAGGATGTTCCTTTCAAGATGGATGATGATTGTGTTAAAGCTTTTAAAAGATTGAAGAAGGGGCTGATTTCGGCACCCATCATTACTTCACCAAATTGGGAGCTACCATTCGAGTTGATGTGTGATGCTAGTGACTATGCTGTAGGAGCCGTGTTAGGACAACACAAAGAAGGGAAGCTGCATGTTATTTATTGTGCTAGCAAGTTACTTAATGATGCTCACATTAATTATACAACTACTGAAAAAGAATTATTAGCTGTTGTCTTTGCTTTCGATAAATTTTGATCTTATCTTGTAGGTTCTAAAACAATTGTTTTCACTAACTATTCAGCTTTGAAGTATTTGTTAGCAAAGAAGGATGCGAAGTTGCGATTGATTATATGGATCTTATTACTATAAGAATTTGATTTGGAAATGATAGACAAGAAAGGAATAGAGAACGCTGGCAGATGACTTATTGAGGATGCATTCAGAAAGGGAAGTAATTTTACCCTTTAATGAATTATTTCCTGATGAGTCATTATGGAATGTGAATAAGGTTGATTGGCCTTGGTATGCTGATGTTGTCAATTATTTGTGTTCTAATACTTTACCTCATGATTACACTTCGCAGCAAAAGAAGCACTTCTTTGCTTCTTTGAAAGACTTTTTTAAGGATGATCCCTTGTTATTCAAGAGATGTTCAAATGGCATTATCCGACGTTGTGTGCCAGCAGTTGAGGTTCCAAGTGTCATTCAACATTGTCATTCTGAACCGGCCGGTGGACATTATAGCGCGGAACGTACAGTCGTAAAGATTCTACAATGTGGATTGTATTGGCTAACTATGTTCAAGGATACAAGAGCTTTTGTTGCTACTTGTGATCAATGCCAACGAACGGGAAACATTGGAAAGAAGCATGAGATGTTGCATAAGCCGATTTTGGAAGTTGAAATTTTTTATGTGTGGGGACTTGATTTTATGGGTCCGTTTCCATCCTCTTTTGGAAACCAGTACATTCTTGTGGCAGTTGATTATGTGTCCAAATGGGTGGAAGCCGTTGCTCTTCCTACCAACAAGGGAAAATATGTAGTGAAGTTTATTAAGAAACACATATTTTCAAGGTTTGGAGTACCTAGAGCGATTTTGAGTGACAATGGAGTTCACTTTCAAAATTATCAATTTATAACCTTATTAGAGAAATGTGGATGCAAGTTCAAGATAGGGACACCGTATCATCCCCAATCTAGTGGGCAAGTCGAGGTTTTAAATAGGGAGATCAAGCAAATCTGAAAAAAGATGGTTAATTCTTCACGCAAGGATTGGTCAATAAAGCTTGATGATGCATTGTGGGTGTATGGCACTGCCTTTAAGACATCCATTAGTATGTCTCCTTATCATCTTGTCTATGGCAAAGCATGTCATTTGCTCAGAGCATCGTGCATTTTGGGCGATTAAAAAGTTGAACTTTGACTTGAAAATGGCGGGTGAAAAGAGGTTGTTTGATTTGGTTGAACTGGATGAAATTCATAGTGAATCTTATGATAGTGCTCACCTTTACATGGAGAGAACTAAGGCATTGCATGATAAGAATGTGATTAGGAAAGTGTTAACACCTAATTTTTGATGTAGGAATACGGAAGTGGCTCGGAGGCTCAGTGATGATCGTTCATAATCTAAATAGCATGAATTGAGTTGATATTTGCATTTTAGAGATTGCATAACCTCACTTTGAGTGTTTCCTAAGCTTGCATAGCATGTTTTCCTTAAAACCTTATTTTAAGCATAAATAGTGCATTTTTCAAATGGTTTTCATCATAAATTTTTCTATGAGTGTCCAAATAACTTGAAATTTTGATGGTTGGTAGTTGAGGCCATTCTGCACATTTTCTCAGTTTTAAGTTTTTAAAAAATCAGACATCTGGAGGCCCAAATAAGCCTAACTCCACTCTGAAGAGTGGAATTGGACCCAACGCCACTCTTCCAAGTGGAGTTGGGCCCAATGTCACGACCCGAACTCAAAACAATATAATAATGTCTTAAAACATAATAATAGTAATTAATCTTAAATAAAAATTCAAATAAAACTCCCTCAAAAATATTTTTTTTTCTCTGAAAATAGGGTGCAACGATCGTTGTCCAATTAGCAACGATCGTTGTAAAATTAGCAACGATCGTTGTGATATGAACAGTGATCGTTGTGAAAAC
>CANYLF011184373.1:0-10493 GCA_948193215.1 Bocquillonia castaneifolia
CAAGAGCAAGATAAAATGACTGAAGCAGCAAAGGCAAAGGAGTGCTAAAGAAAATAAACGACCTAGTAAGTTAACACGCCCTAGCAGTTCCGCTTAGTTCCACTATTACCTGGATTGTAGGTTTCCTGTCTGTGAACTTACGATAAATCAGATCACCTGTATCAACTGTATTCCTAATTGAGTATATAAGACCGTAACTATCGCTATATTGCGCGCAAAGCGAAGCACTATAGAAATAGTTGTGAAAATATTTGAATAACATAAGTACAGAAGATGAAAAGATCAAACGCATTCAGATTGGCTGTTCCCACAATTTCAAATGTTACCTACCCTAGTCCACCAAAAATGATAAAGAATGCACATCTCCCTTTAAATTTTTCACTTCAATAGTTCCACTTGTGCTGAGCTTAAAATGGTTTTATGAGCTACCTTAGGCCATGTGGAAGACACTTGGCCAGTGCTAATGTGTTAAATTTCCATTGCTAGCAGTGAAGGTGACAACTGACGAGTGTGATTCTGGCAACAATGTTGGTGTTGCCAGTGTGGTGCTCTGAGGCAGGTCTTGATGGTTGAAACATCTTTGGCACTCTTCTAATTGTTGCAATTCTCTTCTTCAACTATTGTTCTCATCCGGCAACCCAAAAGCATCCAAAATGAAGCAGACCTGCCTACTCTGTTTCAGAACAAAACAAAACACAATTTGGTTGAAAAAAAGAACCAAAAAGGAAGCAAGCTAATAAAATACTCGAAAGTATACCTTTTTCTTCTGTATTGGAACTCAACTTCACTAGGCCAGTACAAAGATTTGATAGCTTTACTATAACAAGCTTTGCCTGCTGCACATTTAACCAGAAAACAACATGATCCACAGAAAATTTATAGAAAAAAAAGGCCCAGAAAATGTCACATACGTGAACTTTAGTCACACACACATTTACATCTACATAATACAAGCTTATGACATGCTAGTTCCTTCTAAAAGAACATCACAAGTTCACTGACCATCACATTGAAATCAGAGTTTCCAATGCATCCATAGTGGCCTGCTCAGAATAGTTTCCAACCTGAATCATTTCCGAAGCATTTTCAAATCCCGTTCTCAAGTGTGGTAATTTTTCCCAGATAGAGATCTAGGATGGGGCCATGCCACCGTGGGAATACCTTTGAAGGTGGGATGCTACAAGAATGATTGAAGAAAGTAGTTGATGTGGAAGTGAGACGGAGTAGACACAGGAGAAAAGGATTTATGCCATTCGATTTATGAAAGACGTCAGCTTGCGACGACTGCAGTTCTTAAAATTCAAAAAAATAAGAAATAACCAACATTCATGTCTGTTTATAATAGTCAGAATATATCAGTGTTTCCCAGTACTTTTAAATTTTAATCAGTTGTATGAATGCTTTTAATTAATTGTTTCTTCTGGGAAAACACCAAATGAGAAGATTGCAATGATGAATAAGAATCAGCAAAACAACATGAGCAAGGAAAAAATGAGCAGAAGAATTAAGGACGCATGCTGTTAGAAAGAAACCTAATTCTAAGGAAGTGAAAACGACATTGACCAAGCCCTAATAGTAACAACAATCCCAATTTATACCTGCCATATGTGCATACAATTGCCACCATGTCTGCTCATTATATCAATTCCAGCCACATCTCATTTCTCAAGGATCTATAATGATTGCATGAGAAATGACGCAGCACATTTAGCAGCTGAATTCTTGACCATGAAGATGAGCAGTGACCCAAACACAATAAGATTAGAAGGTTAAGAAATTGTGAGAAAGATGAGTGGGGAAGTGTAAACTATCCGTAAAATGAGCATCATCCTGATACAGTATTATAAACCGATTGGATTCCCAAAATTGTTAATCAGAGGGGATTAAATTTACAATGTTAGCAATCATAAAACAAAAGATCTACATGAGTCCTAATTCAAATGAGCATAGATAATGAAGACTGCAAAAACAATTAAGCAAAAAGCAGAAACAACAGATTGTTCCCTTGGCAAATTCCACATTTCTGAATTGCTTCCAGATAATCAAATTTCTAGATGCTTCTTCTTCGAATAGTTTTCACATTACAAGAAACCAATTTTTACCTATGGGATAATTTCCAGTTAAATAAATTCTTTATTGCTGTAGTTGAGCAAGTCCCTTTTAGAAGGTAAACACTGTAGTAATTATACTGTTAGTGATGTAGCCAGAAAGGTGGTGGAAAAGTTTACAACTAGGGGATAGCAGCCAATAAAGTGCTGTTTCTAAAATTTTGGAAACTGAACCGACAATTTTGCACTAAAAGAATTTCCTCCAGATAACAGAGAGGATTACAAGTCATACTCATACATTAACTTAGGTGGATCTGTTATCATTGGACCTTTTAGACAAGTGAAACAATAACTAAATCAACAAACATCCTAAGGACAGAAATAAATCCAATCAAATCTTGCAGGAAGTCGTAAGTTATGCAAGAATTAGCAGTTTCTACCAACTATGATGTTTGAAGCACTGATTTAAAAACCGGACCGGACCGGTTGAACCGCGAACCGGTGACTGGTCCGGTCCGGAAAACACTAAAAAGGTTGAACTGAATTTGACCGGTTTTGAACCGGTTAGACCGATCTACATATAAAAAAATTCAAAAAAATCAAAAAAATTACCTTATATCCCTAAACCGGTTGAACCGGTTGAACCTTGAACAGCTGGGCTCAGCGGTTCAGTCTCCGGTTAGGTTTTTAAAACACTGGTTTGAAGGATAATGTCCAGTAGGACCAGTACAACTGCTGAAAGTAATAAATAGCAAATTATTCACTATAAGTTTAATTTTCAGTACATGTTCAAAGCACAAGCCCCTTAATGCTATAAAATAGTATCCCTAAACATCATCTAATCAACAGCAAAGGAGGAAGCTGGGCTAGTTAATGATGGTCAATAACAGAGGCAACAGAACACAACAAAAATGAAGGTACCACTTACATACTCATTAGCATGTCAGATCCTGAGAATCTTCCAGGTGAACATTTCCTAGTTCAAGCGTCTCCTCCTAGGTGCGCGAGAATCCCCGCTATCCACATCATAGACCCTCAAAGATTCATTTCTTCTTCTAGATGAAGAGCTTGAAAGGGAGCCCATAGAATCAATTTCTGCAGCTGTGTCAATTTGAGAGTCTGGGTTTATAACTGCTGCGATACTTGAGAAAGAATCTCTATCATCGAACATCATAGGCTGCTCTGTCGAATGGCTTCTTAAAAGTGCCTCTAACAGCCTCTCAGAATGATTTGAAGAGGATGAAACTGAAGTTTGACCTAAACGTCTTCGGGCGAGAGACTGTGATCTTCGAAGTAACAGTGAATGAAGCTGGTGTGCTCGGGTGGCATCATGACTACTTGTGCCACTGTTTGTTAAATCCACTACATCATAATGAGGCACTCTTGGATTCTGGTCTGGTTGCACTCCCCCAAGTGCCATTATTGTATTTGGAAAAGAATTAGTCCTATCTTCTGTTTCATGAGTACCCACTGGGTCTTGGATCAGATTGAATTCCCTGGTCAAATTAAATCTGCTTCCAATTCGTCGAATAATCTCCTCCAGTGGGAAACTAAAAGGATTCCGGTAAATGGCTTGCCTTAAACTCTCAACCCGCCTTGCATGGGGCCTAACAGGGATCTGAACACTCAAATCTTCTGGTGGCTTGCGCGCATTATTTCCACGGCCATAAATTGGGATCACATTCTTAATGGTTATCTCTTCCTTGCAGACTGGACATTCCTTTGAATCAGTATGCACATGTAACAGCTGGTAAAGGCATACCCAACAGAACAAGTGGCCACAACTACTGACAACTGGATCTGTAGCCAATTCCAGACAAATATTACAATCAAAGAAACTCCCACAATTGTCGTTCCCTATGTCGATATCACCCTTTTTCATGGACAGCTTATCATCCAAAAACCTGCCATTATGCTCACAACTCTTTGGCAGCTCATTTGTTCGTTCTTCAGCAGCAGCACTACCCTCACCAGGTAGTAAAGTGCTCACACTGCCAGAGTTTCCTATCAATCCACTCAATTCCACAGAAATGGCGTGTGTTTCATGTGGGATTTGAAACTGTTGTAATCTCCATTCCTGTAGAGCCCTAAGCCTAAACCCTTCACTGATTCCGTCGATAGGTTCAGCAATGAAATCATCAGAATTTATTGGTTCACTTTGCACTAATTCTGATCCAACCTCAGGACCAGGACCCAGATTCAAATCAAGGTTCACAATATTAGAAGTCTCCTCACCCATCAATAAACAAGAGCCCCTAAATTTCACAATTTCAAGAAACTCAAATCAAACAACAACCAAGCTAAAACTCAACTCATAGTTCCATCAATTCAATAAGCCAGACCATATCCCCAACATCATCAATAGAAATAAACAATACCCAGTTCAAAAAATCCCAACTTTATCACAAAATTCAAACAAAAACCACATAAAGCAACAACCTTTATCAAAAACAGCAACAACCCAGATCATAAAAACCAATTAAATCATCTCAAAACATATAATTTTGGTATAAATTGATCAAATTACTTAAACAACTATTAGTATCAATGAAAACTAGACTTAGGTAGGCAAGATGGTCATTTTGACACTCAAGGGTTTGTAAAGCAACCGTGTAATGACAGAAGTCACAGAACAAAGGATTACAATAATAATAACAACAATAATATCACAGCGATTAATAAGTTGGAAAAAAAATTACAGTAAATGGGTAATGAAGAAGAAGACCTTTGATGATGATTGGCGAATGAGGTTGAGACTTTGCAATGTGTGGGTGTGGTATATGGGTAAATGGTATCTGTATCTCCCTTTGTATTGTGGTAGGAGTATTAAAATATTAATAATATCAATATGATATGAGCAGAGCCAAGCTCCAGAGTGGACAGGACACCTGTGTGCTTTCAAGACACGTGCTTTTACGAGTCACGACCCAATAATCTTACATTCGAAGCTCAACTCAGCTATGTTAAAAAAAAAAAAAAACAAAGGAAGCTCAACTCAGCTAATTTCACATATTGTCTTCCTTCCTTTTTTTTTTTAATGGTAAAGTTTCACTCTAGGAATTAATTTATTTAGTTAAAATAATAATTATTTGTTTTTAGTGGGACTATTTTTTTAAAAAAATCGTGAGATTAATTTTGATCTGTGATTGAGATATAAATTAGCATAAAAATTCTCTTATTTAAATATCCAACTTAAAAAATGATAACAAAATATTTAATTTTCATATACTTACAGATCCATGTTGAGTAGACCGTCACTGTTCATATGGATAGAGGTGAAATATTTCAAGTTCAAGACTCACCCTTACTAAATTATAAAAAACAATTCATATACTTTAGAGATAATTTTTAATTTTGGCCTCTCTGTTTCTTGATATTATTTTTATTTTGGTATCTTAATAATTTTTTAACAATTAATTGTTTCGACCTCTAATTTTCTTCAAAATAATATTTCTATGGTAAAACCTCAATAAAATAATATCATTGGAACCAAAGAAAAATATTATTTTATATAGATTATTAATTTATCAAATAGTACTTCGATATATTTATCTAATTTGGGACCGAGAAAAATTATTATTTAATCGAGGTTTTTAATCTATTAAATATTAATTAATCGAAGTTTTACTATATCTAATTTTACAGGAGCCGATAAATTACATAACAATCCCTAATCTTTTTTAAAATTTACAATGACATGATTTTAGATAGGGTCCCTTTTTTGCCATACATATATTTTCACAAATAAACTGTCCAGGCTACTTATTGTGAAGAAAGATTCACAATAATTATAATTATGATAATAATATGATGGAGAAAATACCAAATCAAATTGAATGGATTCAAAACGATGTTATTGCATGAATCAGGATTAACAACTCGGTCGTTTTCATCCATTAAATAATATTTAAGTACTATTTTTCACTTTTATCTCTAACCACAACTACTAACCAACAAAATAAAATAATTAAATTGCTAAATTAATATAATATGGTTTATACATAAACACAAATTAATCAATTTGAATCAATTTTGAAATATGGAATAAAATTGAAATCAAATTGTAAGGTTTGGCAATAATTGAAAAGGGATAAAAAAAAGGTTTGGATTTTTTTTAACATTAGATCAAATACATAATTCTAAAATAATTTTATAATTATATCATATAATAAATTAGGCAAAAGTTATGAATAAGCCCTTTAACTATGTGTAATTCTCATCTAATCCCCTGAACTTCAAAGTGTCTCATTTAAGTCTTTAAACTTCTAATTTTATATCATATACTTTCATGCCATTAACAACAATTCAATAAAGACATTTGAGGGTGAAACAATTTGTAATTGTATAGAATTTTGAGGGCTTATTTGAATTATTATAAAATTAATTATTAGTTTAATAAGAAAAAATAAAAAAAATAATTAATTAACAATAAAAAAGAATTAATCGAGAATATTCAATAAGCATTAAGCTAGCCACTCAATTAAAAAAAACTAAATCAATTGAAATAAAATATTTATTAAATTTAAAATACAATGCTACACAAATTAATAATCATTTTTTTTCAATTGAAATAAATTATCTTTTAACTTAAAAATAATTATAATAAATAATCTCAATTGAAAAACTAAATCAAATAATTAAATTCTTTTAATTAAAAAAATAATTCTATCAAGATTATTAATCTTTAATTGATTTTTTAAAATTAAAAGATAACTTTTTTTGAATTGATTTAACTTTAAATTTATTATTGATTATTAGTGTGCAGATTTTTTTTTTTTTGATGAATGATGTTGGAATATTATTAAAAAGACCTAACAAAGGTCAGAAAAATGCAAAAAGAGAGAGCTTACAAGGAATAAAAAAGGGATGGGTTACAAATGATATCATTACAAGACATGGAAGTAGAAGGGAATTTACACTTAAAGAGATAAAAAGCCAAGTAGATGCTTGAATAAAACAAATCTCTAGAAGAATTACAAGAATCTGGGTCAAAAACCTTTTTATTTCTCCACTTCCACAATTCCCAAACTAGGATCATCCAAATTGAAGTTCACAAGCATCTTTTGTTTTTGCCAACGAAAACAGTTGACCATTGCTCAAAAAATCAATTCTAGTGTATGGAAGAACAAAGGAGATACCTATCCATCTAAGAAGACCAGTACAAAGGCTTCTAGCAAAATCACAGTGTATGAGGAGATGATGCTGAGTTTCTATTGCAGGGCAGAAGGTGCAATTGTTGTTGCTGGTACTCAAATGAAAGCGAGAGGACAAAAATTCTCTAGTAGGAAGCCGATGGTGTAAAGCTGTTCAAGTGCAGAATTTCACTTTTGGGAGCACTGCAGTAGACCAGCAAATGGAGAAAGTAGAGGACTTTGTTGCTGGCGAAGAGGAACTTGCTAAGAAGGAGTGCACAAAGGAACGCACAGTATAAGCTCCCAATTTATCTCTAGTCCAAATCATTTTATCGAGGCCATTTGAGCAGCTGAAAGATGATATCAACGTCTATAAGTTGAGTAATTCTGACTATTGAGTTGGCCTAAGCCTTCTTCGCTAGAATGGACGACCATGAGCATTAATGATAGAAGAAAGAGCTGCCTTCACATAAATGTGTTGGTCTAAAGCTAAAGCAAACAAACTTGGAAATCTAATAGATAGAGCAGAATCACAAGCCCATAGATCATAATAAAAAGAAATTTTGGTTCCATTACCAAGTTGAAATTTGATTGAAGATGTGAAGTGGTTCCAAAATGGTTCATTAGTATGGCACATCCGATAGATGCCTCTCTAAATTAGAGATAAATTTTTGAAATTTGCATGGATGAAGTTCAGCCAGGAATCAATCTTAGAAGAGTGGATAGTAACATGATGCCAAAGAGAATTATGATTAGATTCTCTAATCTTCCAAACCCACTTAAACAAGAGACTAGAATTTCTCAAAGCAAGAGAACATAAATTCAGACCTCCATAATCTGTTAAAGTGCAAATACTATCCCATGAAACTTTGCAAAGTGAACGGCCTTTGGGGTCTCCTTTCCAAAGAAAATTTCTCATGTAACTCTCAAGTTTATTATGAATGGAAATTGACATTTTAAAAAGAGACATTAAATAAATAAGGATGCTGCATAGGACCGATTTCACTAAGACCAATCTACCAGCATATGAGAGACATGAACCCTTCCAAAGAGTAAGTTTAGAGATAAACTTACTTGATAGAGGCTACCAATCTTCTAGATTCAAGTTCTTATATGGCACACCCAAATAGGTTATAAGAAGAGTACCAACTTTACATTTCTAGAGAGTAGCACATTTAGAAGTGAAAGAATCTAAAACTCTAATGCCAATAAGTGAACTTTTGTCATAGTTAATCTTCAAACCCGAAATGATCTCAAAGCATCTTAAAAGCTGAATGTAACCCATAACCACTTCTTCATGTGCAGGTAGAAGACATAAAGTGTCATCAACGAATTGGAGGATGGAGATGACTGGAGAGCCAGGTGCAATCTGAATGCCATTAATGGAACCATTGCCGATAGATTTGTTAATCATTTATTTCAGCCCCTCAACAGCTATAACAAATAAAAATGGAGACGTAGGGTCACCTTGCTTAACTCCTTTATGAAGCTCAATAGGGTCAGAGGCCACCCCATTAACCATAAAAGAAGTAGATGAACCTTGCCAGCAATTCCACATCCAATCTAACCATTTATTAGAGAAATTCATGCTCTTCATCATAGAAGCCATATAGTGCCAAGACACACTGTTGAATGCCTTATGGAAGTCCAGCTTAAGAAGGAATATTGGTTTTCTAGAGACGTGAACATGATGGGCAATCTCTAAAGCTATGAAAGAACATTCATGAATGTTTCTATCCTTTAGGAAGCCAAACTGAGAGTCTGAGATAATTATAGGAAGAACATTCCTCAACCGAAAAGAAGGAATCTTAGACACAATCTTATAGAAGCCATGGATGAGGCTTATAGGCCTAAATTTATTGAGGGAGGAGGTACCTGCGACTTTTGGGATCAACACTGTATAAGAAGATTTTATAATTTTAGGAAGCGTACCATATCAGAAGAAATTGTGTAAGACATACATAATTTCTCCTTTCATAAAAGGCCAAGCTCTTCTGTAGAAAAAGAAGTTCAATCCATCTGGTCTAGGAGCTTTGTTAGGGCCACAAGAAACAATAGCTTTCCAAGCTTCCTCCTCTAAAAAAGAGGAAGCAAGAGGCTCATTATATGAAGGAGACAGCTTCTGAAAGTCCAAACCTGAAAGGGTGAAGGGAACATCTGCCTTGTTGAGAATAAAGAAGTGCTGCATTTTTTATTTCAATGGGGTTCCTATGGGTGCCTCTGATATCTTCAATTTCTGTAATTCTGTTGTTTCTAAAGTGCACTGAAGCTACTTTGTGAAAAAAAAATAGGAGTTTTGATCACCCAAGAGAGTCCATAAGATTCTAGATTTTTGATGCCATAGAGACTCCCTTTGCTTCTTTTTAATAAAAAGCTCTTGCTTAAGATTCCATGAGTCATGCTTTTGTAAGTCTGACATCGGCCTAGCCACGGAGGAATCATCCTTAGACAAAAATAAAGCTTCCAGATCTTTAATCTGCTTGTCTAGATCGCCGAAAACATCTCTATTCCATTTCCCAATTTCACAACGAAACACATTCAGTTTCTTGGCTAGAGAGTTGTTATTGGGAGAGGAGCATATAACATCCCAAGCATTAGTAACAAAATGCATGAATCTATAATCTTCCCACTAGATATTTAAAGACCTGAAAGGCTTTTTCCCCATAGAAGATTAACAAAGGACTTGTAAAGTAGAGGGAAATGATAAGATTGACTAGAATATAAAGTGCAGACTGATTGATAAGGCCATAAAGTTGAGAGTTTCCCTGAAATCAGCACTCAATCTATCTTAGAATAAGAGTTGGTGTTGTGCCAAGTGTAATTACGACCTTGAAAAGGAAGGTCCTTTAATTCAGAGTCATTTACAAAGGTCTGGAAGTCCATAATAGAATGAGATAAAGTTCCATTGGATCTTTCATATGGATGAAGGACCTTATTAAAGTCCCCACAAACAATAACATTAGCATAAGAAGAGATCCAAGGTGAAAGTTCTGCCCATAATAAAGATCTATCCTTTGTGTTATTAGGTGCATAAATAAGAAGCACATGAACAAAGAAACCTTGAGGTGTAATATTGCAAAAAATCCAATTAGAAGAACTGGCAATCAATGAGCATTTAACTTTACAAGAGTTCTATGACAAGACTAAACCTTCTGAACTACCCAAGGAAGGAACCATTAAGTGACCAAAATCAGTATGATACCAGTAACCATGAATATCAATATCATCAATAATTGGTCTTTTTTGTCTCCACACAAGCAAAGAAAGAAATATCATGCAAACCTAGAAGAGAATGAATAAAAGATTTTTTTTT
>CANYLF011185409.1:0-11625 GCA_948193215.1 Bocquillonia castaneifolia
GATAGATGTGCCGAAAGCTACTCCAAAAACCGGCTTAGTGTGTAGTCCCACAAATGGCTTCTTTGGATTTCTTCAAAACTTGATTCTTCAATCAACCTTAACCATTCCCAAACTCTCCAAATCACATCCTAAGCTTATAAAATCCAAGCTCTCACCTTTTTCTAAGTGTTTTTATTAGGTTCACACTTAAACCTATCCACCTAAGCTAATGCTCACATACAAACTTAAGCTAGCCCTTAACCCAAGTGTTTTCTTAGGATAACACTTAAACCTATCCAAGAACATAACACTCTTCAAAGCTCATGATCATTCTTCACCATCATACTCAAGAACTTCAACATCTTAAGAGCTTTGGCATCTCTCACAAACTCCATACACTATCCATTACTTCCATAAACTTCAATTCATCATCAACTCTCACATGCTTGCTTTGCATCAATTACCCAGAAAAGCACTTTAGCAAACATATTAGTATGACACAATGTTTTGTATCATCAAAATCACCATTAGAACATTGAGGTCCTTGGAGCCAACAAGCACATTCAACCTTGGATAACACATGTCTTCTAGATTGAAACTGTCGAGGCCTATAAGTTGTAGGGTTTGCTGGGGGCATCAATACGCCTAGCATTTTCTTCAACCAAATCTGGTTAAAGAAGTATCAGAATAAATCAGTCAAGGTCGATAGAAGGGGACATAGAAGCAAGATAAGGGATCCATACCTAGAGAAGTAATGGGCTACCCTGAAGGCGTTGAGTATGCTTGATGGAGTCTAAACCAATAATAATTTCAGCCAAGATGATAAGGAAGGGGTTATGACCACTCTCAACCTGTTCTAGAACATGAGCAATTCGAAAGTTACCTCTGCCCTCAGTAGAAACTAGTAGGAATTGTGCGTAAAGAAAAAAGCTAGTGATCCTTTGCCAAGACCTACTATTCTTTGGCTTTGGACTCCCCAATTCCAATAAGGGTTGAGTCAGGAGAGATTGACCCTCAATACATGGAAGTATCTGACCTAGGGTTATTCTAAAGAAACCAACTAGAGATTTCAGAGTTTGATTATAAGCAGAGGGTAATGCTAGAGGAGCATTAAAACAGTGTAACTTGTTTAGAATGCCTTTGAATTCTTCAAACAGGGGGGCATAGTTCAACTCCATTGAAATGGAAGACATGATGTTTAGTACTACACCATTCTGGAGCTGCTTGTAGGAGTTTGATGCCAAATGGAAAATTTAGGAAGGCTCTAAACACTATAAGATGATATTGGTCTAAGAAATTCCAGGTTTCTGTTTCCATGCTTCCTAGATGTTTTCTAAGAGTGTTTACAGACTTTTGGAACATCTTGGCAATTCAAAAGAACTTCTAAAGAGTGTGTTCAATGTTTTCTGATGATTCAAAGTTGCCCTAGAGGTTCTATTTATAATCCATGAGGTCTGGGGAGGTCCTGGGCCAAAAAGGAGTCAAAATAGAGTGAAAAACAGCGAAGAAAAGCCCAAAAATGAAGGAGTGATGTTGAAGGCCAACGCTAATCAAAAGAGTGGCATTACCACTCAACGCTTGTCCTTCAGTGGGGTTGGTGGAAAACGCCACTCCCCTGAGTGGCATTGGGCCTTGGTTTAGCTCCTCTCCGTGATTCGACGACCGACGCAAATTTTTGAAGTTCTAGGGGGATTTCATGCACAACATTTCATACATACATGATGAGAAATCATAGGAAAGACATACATGCATACATAAATTTACAAAATCGCGTGCATACATATGCATTAACTAAGAAAATTCGCATGCATTCACTAATAGTAGCATAAGAAACATATATATGTGCATCCATAATGTTCAATGATCATGCATACATCCGCATATTTGTACCAAATGTGTGAAGTATAGATACATATCAAAGTTCAAAAATGAAAAACAAGGACATCTACTCGTCCTCCTCTTCCTCCGACTCCCTAGAGTGCTTTTCATCATCACCTATTGGCTGACTCTCAGTCTCACCGCTGGCATACTATTCACCAATTTTGACCCCACCAGTTCCTCCAGTCGAAATATCCAAGGCAGCAAGTTGGGCCTTCAAATCAGCAATCATCCTGTAAGAGAAGTGATGAGCCTGTCTCCATGTATCTCAAGTCTCTACCAGATGGGCCTTGCTGGCCTGAAAAGTATAATGATAGTCGTGAAACCTCATAGACGGGAACCTGGGAAAATAAAGAGTTAGAATCCAGATCCAGATATAAACTAAAAAGAGAATGTCAAGATACATTAGATGAGTACATCCATCTGTGAAAGAAATGGAAGGATCAGCTGCAGGATGGAAAGTATGCTCAACTAGACCAGCAACAGTCCTTTAATGCATTGACAAACCAGGATACTCTGTGATATGGCCTAGCACTACATCTCCTCTACTGCTGGAGCATAGTGGGATGGACGAGGTCTAGTTGCCTCTGAACTCGGCATAGCTCCTCTAGTGGAAGCACGGGTCCTCTTGCTAAGCCCGGGGGCAACAACTAGCTCAGAAATGGGGGCATCATCATCATCATCATCTGAACCTCTAGAATCTCCATCGTCCTCGTCCTCATCAGAACAGGGGAAGGTCACAACACCCATGGATACCTAGAAAAGAGTGATTATGAGTCGTGCAAGCAAGATGTACGGTTATCAGAAAAATAAAAAGATGGAATTTTACCTTAGCAAGCATCCTAGGCGATAAAGGTAAAGTCGGGAGGCATCTCGAACGCAAGAAGGAAGCGTAATCCTTGGAGCGATAAAGAAAGGATGCACACTCAAAGCCATCTAGAGCTGTATCCAAGGTATTGTTCATCACTCATGTCCCCAGAACATCTCAAGGGTAGGATCGCGAGGTCTCCTACAAAATCCTGTCAGATACTGGCATCGAGTCCTCTCACCTAGGAACCACATCCCAAGTCCAGGACCCTCCAAATGAATCCTCAAGTCATCCTTAGGCAAGGATGCAATGACATAGGGTGGCAATCCCTCCATCTAGTCCAGCCATCTCCTATCAAGCTAGAATAGCAAGAACCAAGGTAAGTATTTCAAACTCATGTCAATTGCTTTGAAATAAAAAATTTATTTTAATTTATTTTACCCTAGAAGCAGTCAGCGAGTTGAGGTATACACGATGACCATTGACTTTAATAGCATGAATGCACAATCGCTGTAAACCCTAACATCTAATGACAGGGAATACATATCGATGCTCTACTATGAAGAACTGGCAAATCAAGCCCAACTCAATAGCCCAAACCTGTAAAATAAAAGTTCGAGGAGTATAAAGCAAATAAAGCATTCGAGGGAAGCAAGAGTCAAAGTAACTCACAAGAGTGGCATGCCAGAAGTTGTAGAACTTCATAGCACCACGAGAAATCATATCCATGCAATGGTACAGATAGGCCAAAGCAGGAGAGCCCTAGTCATACCTGCTCATCTGATCAAAATCCTTGAGAATAGGGATGAAGTGCAAGCCGATGGTAGAGTTCGAGTCACAAAAGATAGTGCTACCTAGCAGGTAAAGAATGAAGACACGGGCTATTTGATCAAACCTCTAGTCAAACTCTGGTCTATAGCTTGAAAGGTGTCTAGCTAGTGCATCAACATAGAGCTTCTTAGAGCTCTTCCGCCCTGGAACCATGCCTAACATCCAAAAAATATACTCATTTTGAACATCACGATGAACTAAGTATATCCCTCCATCCCAAAAAATCCGCTCACCAGCACAAGCTAATCCAGTAATGGCAGAAAAAGAGGCTAGAGACAGAGTATACTCCCCACATGGCAACTAGTATGTGTGGGTAGTGTCAAACCATCGCTCTATCAATGCCTGTATAGAACGGCGATCACATCGGGAGCTCACGTGCTCGTCCACATTCTCAGGAAATGTGGAAAGAAGAGGCCCAAACCCAACCTGAAGCACTAAAGCCTACACACCCTAAGGTAGTACTCTCCAGACTACTCGGACCTTGGAGAAATTTCCATTATAGGTGAAAGTAGTGTCATCCCCCTACAAGATAAATAATAGGTGTATCTCCTAACTCAGTCATCTAATTTCTTGCATGCATTTTGTATATCTAACTTTGGAAGCCAACAGAGCATTCATTCATATTCATTTGTAAATTGAATTATCATATCATTTGTATTTATTCCTAAAATAAGCATATTATCATAATTTATCGTAAAATGTATAAATCATGTCTAAATCATTCATAAGTTGTATGTATCAGTCTATTTTTACATGACAAATCATTAAAACATGCATTGGAAGCCTATTCGGGGTTCAAAGTCACTGCCGGGACTAGGACTAGTCTCAACACCAGTCCCAACAGTGGCATTGCCACCAATGCTGGTCCTGCGACTGGCGTTGTCGGCAATGCCACTCCCAACAGTGGCATTGGGCCTGGGACAAATGAGTTGGCAGCCAATTCGGGTTTATTTTGTAGATTTTTGATAAATTTCACAATGCCCAGTCAATGTACAATCAAATTGAAGTGTTTGGACACTTACCCGGTCTCCAATCAAGCCATAAAGGTTAAATCGAGCATTTGAAAGGGGAGAAATCCTTCCTCCTCTCTGAATTCCACCCGCATTAGCTTTTAGTACCTCCTCTCTAACCCGAAAAAGGCTAATCGAGTTCCATGTGGGTTGTAAGTCTAGATCCTCAGCCATTTTGCCTTTTGTTTGAAGTGATTTGGTGAAGAAATGAAGAAATGAGAAGAAATTGGAGTTTTGGGTAAAAAATTTTGAATTTCTTTAGCAAAAATAGATGCTGCCCACCACATATATGAGCCAATTTGGAAAATTTCCATTTTGGCCCCTAAAGAAAATTTTCAAATAAGGATAGAAGTTTTGTTACAAATAGGTCCAAAAACAAAATTAAGGCCAAAGGAGGCCAATTTGAGTCCAATTGGTGGCAAATTTTAGAAGATTATCAAGAATAGTAGATGATCATAGTCAGAATGACAGAAGATGATAGATGATTACAGAGGAATTGACAAACATTATAGAAAATTCTTTTTTTCAGATATCTCTTGTCTTATTTCAAATCAATACGATATTTGAAGTAAGTATAGGCATATGAATGGTAATTCTATGTCTGAAAGATAAATTCCCCAGTCGTAGTAAGTGCCGGGGATATTTTGAGGAAGTTTTCTTTGGAATCCTTTGGGATTGACATTCCCTAGTGGAGTTATCTTAATTATTAAATGAAAGATAAATTCCCCAATGGAGTTATCTCAAGAATAATTATTGGATGAGCTTATATTCCCAAGTGGAGTTATTCTAATGATGATTATCTGGTTGACAATTAAGTCAAGTATTTCTGATAGTAGAAATAATTTCCCAAATGGAGTTGTTCTGATAACAGCTAGCTAAAATTTTTAGAAGATATATTCCCAGTGGCAGTCTATGAAAGGCAGAGTATTTCATCTCCAAGGAAGAATATCATGGATTCCAAGTCTCAGTAAACAGACATTCCCCAGTGGAGCGACCAGGATAGTATTCTTGTATTCTAACCCTTTTTTGTGCCAAGATAGTATTCCTACATCTGGATAGTATTACAACTCCCATGCCAGGATAGTATTCCTACACATGGATAGTATTCCAACTCTCATGCCAAGATAGTATTCTTGCATACGGATAGCATTCTGAATTACACGCCAAGATAGTATTCTTAGACTTGGATAATATTCCAGTTCTTCACATGGATAGTATTCCTAAATCTCATATTTCCACATGGAATTGGTCAAGGTAGTCGAGGTCCAAGATCAAGATCCAAAACCCTGAGAGTCTAGTCAGGTAAATCCCCGTGGAGTTAAGCCAAGGCAGCCGAAGTCCAAAGTTAAGCTTCGCACACCGAAGTAGAGGTATGTAATTCTTTTCAAAATTAAATGTTTTACCTTTGTCATCATTTTCCATATTATTGTATAATACTACAAAGATCCGACAAAGCGGAGGCAAACTGTTAACACCTAATTTTTGATGTAGGAATACGGAAGCAGCTCGGAGGCCCAATGATAATCATTCATATTCTAAATAGCATGAATTGAGTTGACATTTGCTTTTTAGAGATTTTATAACCTCATTTTAAGTGTTTTTTAAGCTTGCATAACATGTTTTTCCTAAAACTTCTATTTTAAGGGTAAATAGTGCATTTTTCAGACAGTTTTCATTATAACTTTTTCTACAAGTATCAGAATGAATTGAAATTTTAATGGTTGATAGTTGACGCCATTCTGCACATTTTCTCAATTTTAAATTTTTACAAAATCTAACGTTTGGAAGCCCAAAAGAGCCCAAGGTCACTCTGAAGAGGGGAATTGGGCCCAACGCCACTCTTTCAAGTGGAGTTAGGCTCAACGCCACTCATGTGACTGGCGTTGGGCTCAACACCATAAGAAAGACTGGAGTTGGGCCCCCAACACCAGTCACCTGTTTTTAGCTGTAAAAAGCCCATTTTCAGGCTGTTTCGGCCAAGAATGGCCCGTACGAATCGTACATGCATCCCAAAGCCCTAGAGGACTATTTTTGACCAAAATATCCTTTTCTTTAAGCTCAAGTCATTGAATTTCATTAGGAAAGTGATTATGGTAACCCTAGCTTAAGTTTTAAGCTAAACCGGCTATAAATACACGTCTAAAACTAGGTATTAGGGGGAGGCAACATATCATACGAATTTAGGGCTTAGTTTCTCATCCTAACAGTCTAAGTTCACTTAATTGCCAAAGCATTGCACACTTTTACATTGGTTTTACATAAAAAAAACTCATAAAAGCTTGCATCTTTTCCATACAAGAGGTGGTTTTGAAGCTCCTAATTCATTCAAATCAAGTTCCAGCAACTCTTAATCATTAAAAAAGCAATAAAGAAGTCACTCAAACCAGATCTGATGGTTATCAAGATCTTCCAAGTTAATTTCTTGAGAGGTAAGTCACCTTTTCCTTCGCTTTTCATTGTTTCTTTGCATGTTTTCATGTTTTGCATATTATAAACATGTTATTTTGAATGTTTTGCTGCTGTAATTTTCTGTTTACATGTTTAAATAATGTTCATGCATGTTTCTTTTGTTAAAATTCCATTATATGCCATATAAATGCATTATAATTAATGAAAGTTGCTTCCTTTGCATTAAACTTTGTGTTTTATTTCAGATCTGCATTATTTGATGTATTTAAAATGATTTTCATGCATAAAAATTGTTTCTTTTCATGTTTTAAATCATAAAAATCATTTCTTTTGTGTTTCCATGCATAAAGTTATGTCTTTTGTGTCTTAATGCATACAGGTTATTTTTTTGTGTCTTGATGAATAAAGTTATTATCTTTACATGTTTTGGTGCATAAATTTTTTTTCTTTATGTGTTAACAGGTGAAATTGAATTGTTTTGACGTTTTATGTTTAAAGTTTACAACTTGTGCAAGTTTTATGCATAAAGTTTGAATCTTTGCATGTTTTGTATGTAAAGTTTGCATCTTTTTGTGTTTTTATGCATGTCATGATTAGATCTAGATTGTTTCACCATGATTCATGCATTATGATATGTTTTGGTGAATGCTTCAAGTGTTTTCGCTTCTATATGTGTGTTTCTCGGGCTTGGTAAACCCAAAAACCTTATTTTTTATCAAATCATACTTTCTGTTTGATGTCTAGTCACCAACGCCACAAGCAGGAGTGGCGTTGGGCCTAAATGCCTATGGGCAAGTGGTGTTGGGCCCAAACTCCAATCTCCTGAGTGGTGTTGGCCCCTGTTGTTCTTCCTTTTGTGCTGTTTAACTGGGATTGCTTGCGTACAGTAGCTTTCACATGGAATGCAATGATAAGGTAAGCTTCTGAACCTTCTTTGGTAATTGTTTAGATTTGTTATTGCATGGAACTGGATATTAATGCTCATTTGGTAATTGTTGTAGGTCTAAAATGATAGAAACCCTAGGTTATGGTGCTGTTTTGATGTGTTATGTGTTGTTATTACTTTTGTATGTTAATTGACCCTAATATTGGTTGGTAATTATTAAAATTAACTCTTATTTGTTATTAGAAACTCACTCTTGCATGTTTGCATGTAAAAAGGTAGGTTATAACTATATATGTGTTTTATTGCTTTGTTAGAAGGAATGAAGGTTGGTATAATTCTAAGAGTACTCGGGAAAGAATCACACGCTAGGAATTGATAAGTCGGATCCTTGAATCTCTGGGGTCAATGCGCCTTTCATATTCTTAAGAGGAATTGGGGTGTACACCTTGTAAGACATTCCCAATGCCGGTTGGGGTGGCGACTACCACTTCAGCCCCATAGCTGAACACATGGTGCCGCAGTTGCTAGTCATGGCTCGGGCTCTAAGGCAAAACCTCCTTGTCTGCAGTGTGATTGATGAATATTTCTCCCCCTCAACTTGTGCATCTTACCAAAGTAATGTAGCTAGCATCCAAAGCTAAGGAAAGCTGTACATTTTAAAATTACCAAATATAGTTAGAGTTCATTTTTAATTTCAAAGGTCAATTTCAATCCAATCCATAATTCCTTCTCTTACTAAGGGATATGGAATCCAGGAACTAGAAATTTCTCCCCCTTTGTCAACTCAAAAACACAAAGTTGGAGTATAAATGATAAACAATATAGGCACAAAGAAACAATTTGATATCATATGCATTAGGGAATGGATGAAACCTTAAAATAGATAATTAAAATGCATATGATGGAAATAAAGAGATAAAACAAATAAGCTCAAAATAAAATATCATTTCATTAATATATCATTGAAACATATGAAGCAAAAAAATGAAATGATATATGCATGAAAAACATGAAAAATACTAAGCATGCCAATCAAATGGAGTAGTATCATCATGTTGGCAAGGAGGAAGTCCAAGCTTCTCCTTAATCTATTGAATGTCCTCATGGATGCATTGGAGATCATGGTCCCTAGACTGTCCCTTGATGCTAAAATTTCTAAGGTTGGTTTCTTGGTTTTCCATCCTTAAAAGAATGTGTTGTAGGGCATCAACCATGTCTTCAGCCAACTGTTTGCCCTAGCAATCTCATCATCATCTTCTTCTCCCTCTTCATTATCTTTCATGTCCTTTTTGGCCTTTTTAGCCTTAAGCTCATCCTCTCCTTCCTCCATAGCCCTCTTCCCTTCCAATTTGCCTATAGTTGCTCCAAGGTATTCAAAGGTGTTGTTAGGCCTATTGGATATAATATTAGCTTTTTGGGTAAGGAAAGTAACGTCCATTATCCCTTTTGTGAAGGAAACAGGTTTGGATAATGGATAGGCTTGGGGTTTTGTTCGGTCAATGGCTAAAAAATAAGCAATTTGAGATACAAAGGACCCAATGAGAAGAGCGGATCCTTTTGACCTTTTGAGATGGAGGAGGTGATCAATGAAAAAGTAAGAAGTTTGGATAGGAGTGTTTGGTGTTATTGCACAATGCATAAACAGAAGATCTTTATTTGTAATCTTATCATTGCCTTCTTTCTTGGCATGAACAGAATTACAAATATTTTGTGCAACACAAAGAGGCCAAGGGTTTTAAGAGATTTTACAGTGGAGTTACTTGGAAAGAATCGAGGACCAACTGAAATTTCTCTCCAAAAATTAGTGATACCCATGTCAGAGTAATTAAAATTGATGATGCCTTCTTTGGAAAACCCAAAGCAAGCATCCATAGTAGTTTTGGGCATTACTTGATCCTTCCCAAAGATTTTGAACCGGCGGGCATAGGTTCCCAATCCTTGCTCAATCTTTTTGGATACTTTGAGGGTGGCAAGGAATTCGGTTGTTAGGTTCTTATAGCCAGGGTATTTAGGCTTTACAAAAGTCTTCCAACTTAGATTTTTAAGGTACCCATCAATCTCATCCTTAACCTCCATAACAGTTAAGGCATGGTCAAAAATGGATCTAGTTTCCATGAATGTTTTCTCCCATAACTTGTTTTATTCAACCCTCTCTTCATCATCTAGAAAATCTAGAGGTAAAGAGGGTGCCTCTTGAGGTTGGGGTTCATCAGATGGAGGTGGCATGTCTTTGGGTGGTTGTTTAATGACTTTTGGTGAAGAACCAATAGTATTTTATGGAGAAAGAGTTTTGCAACGTTTTTGGGGTCCTTATTCTTATTCTTGGGACTCTCTAATTGTTATACCAGCAACCCTTCTGTCTTTTGGAACATCAACCATCCCAATCTTCTTCTTAGGATGCTTGTCAAGCCCCGCAAGAAGATCTATGCCTTTTCCTTTCTCTTGCCTTAATGATTTTTTTCCCATTTGATTGTATGAAAGTATAAAAATGTGTATGTGTTTGAAAATATGAGTTTTAAGCTTCTAAAGAATGAGGAGTAGAAGAGAATTTTGTCCTAAAAGCTTAAAAATCAAGTAGAAGGAAGTAAACCTTTGTTTATATCCATTATAAGGTATATATAGGCATGTTGGAGACTTAAAATGGTAGAAAATCTACTAAAAATCTGAAACTAGCCGTTTTATAATGGCTATATTTTTTGAATTTTAAAAGAGAGTCGTGACAGCGATTTTGAAAATATTTATAACGGTCGAATTTTGCTAAGATTGTGCTCACGAGACACACTAATCACGTATGCGATCAACATCATTTAATCAAAGTTTGAAAATATGAAATTTCACTTTATAAATTGCGGCCATGATAGTCTAGATCGCGTCCGTGATAAGCATTTAAAATGATTTTTAAAATTAGGACATAATGATCGCGCTGACGATGGGAGAATCGTATGGGTGATCAAAATGTCAAAGGTTTTTAATAGGGATCAGAAAACTTTATCGCGACCATGATTCAGCTAATCGCATCTGCGAGCAATGAAATAGTTCTAGTAAAAAACCTTTACCCTTAATCGTGTCTGGGAAGAAGATTTGCGGTCGCGAATTATAAGTTCAAAATCAATTTTTTCAAAATTAAGTTTAAAAATACAATTTTCTTTTGCCATTGAGCTCCAATCCATTTTATATAACTTTAAATGACTCCTTAAGTCAATATATGACATCTTAAGGTATTCATTTTAAGTCCTATATGCATAATAAACAATGATTTAAAAAAATGAAATCAAAGAAAGCTCCGATCAAGCATCCTTAGTTCTCTCTTAATGAAGTTCATGCATTCTTCATTTAGAGGTTTTGTGAAAATATCGACTAATTGGTTGGTTGTATCAATAAATTTTAATACAACATGACCTTTTAGCAGATGATCTCTTAAAAAATGATGTCTAATATCTATGTGCTTACTCCTAGAGTGTTGAATTGGGTTCTTTGAAAGATTTATTGCACTGGTATTATTTGATGGGAATGTGATTAATAGCTAATCCATAATCTTTCAATTGTTGTTTCATCCACAAGCTTGAGATCCACAACTACCCACCACTATATATTCAACTTCAGCGGTTGACAAAGCAACACTAACTTGTTTCTTAGAACACCAAGAAACTAAGCAATTACCAAGTAGTTGACCAATACTTGAAGTACTTTTTCTATCCATCAAACTACCGACATAATCCGAATCCGAGTATGCAACTAGATCAAAAGAAATACTCTTAGGATATCATAGTCCTAAATGCATTGTGCCATGCAAATATTTCAAAATTCTTTTGACGGCATGCAAA
>CANYLF011185417.1:0-11058 GCA_948193215.1 Bocquillonia castaneifolia
TTTTGGCTATTAGATCTATCAAGATGGTGCATCCCCAGTTTCATTTTGTTTATGTAAATAGATCTCTAAACAAGCTAGCTGATTGGGTTACAAAGTCTGTTGCTTCCCTTTCTCTGCCTGTAGACTGGGTTGAAAACCCTCCTTTAGGGCTATCTTCTTTGCTTTTCTAGTAATGGTTTATACGTTCAAAAAAATAAAATAAAATAAAATAAAATGTAGCATGTAACTTATAGTTATATGTAAGTCATTTACTCTAAGTAAAACATTTTATCCATCATTAATCTTTTTGTCCAAAAAAAAGGGATAGACAGTTTTGGACAAATAAAGTTAGTTTAATAAGATAAAATGTGTTATTCTCTATTTTTTTTCACCTGCCATGTTGGCTTCTTGAATCTTCAAATGCCTTTATTTTGAACTTAACAATTTATTTTATATTTTAATAAATTTACCAAGTGTGTAGATTAAAATTCATAAAGAAAAAATAAATTCATGTATACAACGTCTAAAGCGCCCATGATTACTGTAAATCACAGTCGTGACCTAAACCTAAAATTTTCCAAAGTTTTTGTCTCCTTAATCGTGCCCATAATCTTTTTATCATCATCGTAATTCAAAATAGATTTTCCAAAAATAATAAATAATTGAATCCCGTGGTCGCGATTTCCCTAATCACCCCCGTGCCATTCAATTGTTTTTCAAAATTTTTGATCCTCCTTCTCTTTACGTAAATCAAGGACGTGATTAGACTAATCGTACACATGACCTATCCAAAAATTCAAACGGTTTTCTCCTTTCAATCATCATGGGGGTGATAACTTTAATCACGCCAGCGACCTCAGTTCAAAATTCAAAAAATATAACCTTTACTAGCCAAGTTAGAACGTTAGGAAAAGGCTAGTTTTCAAATTTTATAAATTTTCTACCAAAAGGGGTCCATACATGCCTATATACACCCCTCTTGCATATAATTGAAGGTTTACACAATTTTCATATTTTCAAGGCTTATTTCTCTATTTTCTCTTCTACTCAAGCCTTGAAATTGTTTTTCCTTCACACATTTCTACATTTTGATCTTTTTCATAATCCACAATGGTTAAAAAGAAACTCACAAGAGGAGAAAAGGGCAAGCACTTAGTGGAAGACCTCTCAAAGAACCCTAAACATGGAAGGACTATGGAAATTATTGATGAAGATAGGCCATTTTTTAGCATAGTAATAAGGGAACCTCAAGCTCAAGGAGGAGGAACCCAAACTCGAAACAAAACCACCAAAACCAATCCAAAAACCACAACGATATCAAAGCTATCCAAATCAAGCTTGACATCCCCCCTTGTGCTCATGATGGATTCTAGGCCTTAGTGGATTAAAAATTGTTTTTCATTTTCATTTCATGCATTTTCATGATCTTTTTCATTATATTTCTATTTGTACTTATCTTTTGATTAATGAAATTGATGATCTTTATGCTTATATTTTCAATTTCTTTATTTTTTGCTCTATCTCTTGTTTTGGTACCCATTGTGTTTTTGGGATGACAAAGGGGGAGAAGTCTCTAGTTCCTAGTTCTTTCATAGTGGAACCTTGGATTGATTGGTTTGAGATACCTCTTTGAACTCAATTTAGACTTAAAATAAATCTAAAAGCATATTTGATAAAATATCTAAAACTTTAGTAAAACTCTATCATTTGCTTCATTTTAGCTCTGATACTATATTTTAATGCTGCACAAGTTGAGGGTGGCAATTCCACTCAATTCACACACTTAAAACAAGTTTTTATGCATGAAAAGTTTTTGGGTTGCCAAACTCAAAAAGGGGGAGATTGTTGGCCTTAGTGGTTTCAATCTAGCTTACTTTGAGTTTAACAACCTTTATTAAGTATCTAACAAAGTTTCTAAGTGTGTAGGTTAATTTTTATTAAGCAAAAACAAAGTTTGGAAAAGTGACCTATAAATATCGGTCGTGACTAGAAGAGTCGCCCTCGCGATTGCTCTCGTAATCACGATTGGATAAATCACCCCCATGACTCAGATCACCAAATTTCAGGATGCTACTAGACCTTGGATCACCCTTACAATGGGAAGGTCACCCCCGTGACCAAAGCTAAATTGGCCTTAGCTCTATGGGGATCGTGACCATGACCTTACAGTCACCACCGCGATTAAAAAAAATAAAAGGATAAGTTTCAAGACCCCTCATAGACACAAGCATCACACCCATGAATGAGGTGATCGCCCCTGCGACCCTCATAAAAGGAATTGGATTCAATAGTGTGTCATGACCATGACTACTTAAATCGCCCCTGCCACCCAAGCAGATCTCGAGGATAAACTAACCGTTAGATTACTTTTTGAATCCTCCGACAGTGACGAGCTATTTAGCCCTTATGACCTGATACCCTACAATTGTAAGTGGTTGTTAGAGACATAACTCCATATGTATCTAACAACTAGTTTTGGGTATTTTGGCTATAAATACCATTCATAAATGTCTTTCAAAGAAGACACATTCTTTGATAGCCAAAATCTTGTAAATTTTTTTCTCAAAGCTCTTTTCATTTAATTCTTTGTGAATTAGTTGTGTGTGGGTAGATAGGACTCTTTGAGTAATTAATTAGGATTTATTGCTTGGGTTGAGAGTGTCTATTACCTAGTTCTAGTGTCAATCTTGTGAGGGTTGGGAAACACTAGGGTTGGGTTTGTTGTTATCCTTATAAACACTAGGTTTCGCGACTGAGCCTTGTAAAACTCATTGTAAAGGTTTGGTGTGAGCCGTGTAAACACTAAGTTATGAGTTAACTTGTTGAAAACTCTTTTGTGTATCCTTGGTGGATAATAGAACCCCAAAGTTGGTCTTTGGGAGAATGAATGTAGGACTTGTTATGTCTGAACTACTATAAACTACTTGTCTCCATTCCTATGATTATTAAATTTCTAATTCCACGCTAATTCATTCCCCTGTTAACACCTAATTTTTGGATGCATATATGAGCAAGTGGCTCGGAGGGCCCAATGATGATATCCATGCTTGAAAAGAATGTATTTGAGTGGATTTAGATCTCTCCAGATCACGTAATTGTTTTAAAACGTTTTTTGAAAATGTTTTAAAGCTTGAAAAGTATATTTTGAGTCAAAAATAATTGTTTTAAGTCCAAAATCGTGTATTGTTTTTATCATAACTTTTGCACGGTTATGAAAATGACCTGAAAGACATAAGTATAGTGTTTTGGGCCATTCTTAACATTTTTATCTCTAGTATGAATTTTCCAATTTGGCAATTAAGAGCCTCAAAACTACAAAAACATTTTGGAGCTCAATGTTGATAGGCTCCATCCAAGTGCATGGGCCGGGCCCAGAAAAAAAATGCACTATGGGCTAGGCCTATAAGCTTTTCTTTAAACAAATTTTTGAAGGGGCTAAATGACCATTTTACCCCTGACTTTGTCTATAAATAGAGGTACCTCCCAACTCATTTCTTTTACACCGAATCGATCCCAGAAAAAGCTCTGAATGACTATCATTGTTCACTCTCTAGCCTTTGAGATTCATTCTTCCAAACCCCATATTTCTTCTTAATTCTCTAAAAAAAGAGGTTCTTTTCTTATTTATTTGATTGTGATTCATTGGAGACAAAGCTCTTACAAAAGCCATTCAACAATTTGAAGGACTCAAGGCATTCCTGTTCAATCAAAGAAGCGTTGTCTGCGTTCATCTAAGCTCTTGAAGGGCTCAATTTGAGCAGGAATCCAATCTAACATATGTCTTATTAAAATCTTTGTTTTTTTTTTTATCGTCATAACATGAAAACATGATTGGTTGTTTTGCTTTTGATTGATTATATGAACTGCCATCTTTTCTTTATTTTGTTTAATGTATTGCATTCTTAAAATGAATATGACATGAAATGCCATGGTTAGATCTAGGGCTTTTTTTTGTTAGATTTAGGTTGTATGACATTCCTAACATGATTTGCATGTTTTAATTGATTTATAAATGCTCTCATGAGAATCAAATGCCATTTTATGCTTTTTACATTTGTGTTTACTTTACATTCATTTCTAAATGCTTTATGAATGTCATCTCATTTTGGGTTGGGTTTTTGCCATTTTAGATCTTTTTTGGGCTGTTTGCATGCATAATTTTCAGCTTCTACATGTTTTTCGTTGATTTCTAGGCTTGAAAAACCCATAAAATTGCATTTTCCATTGTTTTGTGCCTTTTTATGGATTTAGGAATTCAAACGCCACTAGGAAGAGTGGCGTTTGGGCCAAACGCCACTTCTATTGTGGCGTTAGGCCTAAATGCCACTCCCACAGTGGCGTTGATGGCCAACGCTATTCCCTATTGTGGTGTTGGTGGAGTTTTACCTTGGAACTTACTATGCATGCTCGATTAACGTATATTTATGTATTCACATGGAAATAAGTGACAAGGTAATCTTTTATAACTTCTTTGGTAACCTTTAGATGATAAAATGCATGCAAATTAACTTCTAATGCTAATCTGGTAATCGATTACATTAAAATAAGCTAGAAACCTAGGTTATGTTGCGTGTTGCTATGTTTTCTATAATCTTTGCATATAAATTGACCTAAATGCTAACTTGGTAATGTAAATTGAATCTTTGTTTGTAACTAGAAACTCACAAAAATGCATACTCTGTATGTAAAATGTAAAGAAACTGTCTTTGTTACATCCTGTTAAGTAGTGGAAATGAAGGTAGAAATAACAATAAAAGTGGCTGTAAAGAATCACACTTTAAGGAATGCGATAGTCCTATCACAGAATCTCTAAGGTCAATGCGGCTTTAAATTTCTTAAAGGAATCAAGATGCACACCAATTAAGATGTTCCTGATGCCGGTTCAGGTGGCGAATCCCACATTAGCACCTTCCACTAAACGCGCAGTTTGGTGACTCCACTAGGGATAACATACTATTGACTCAAGTGATTAAGCCACTTTTATGATAATTTCATACTGTAATTTCCTTGCATTGCATTCTTGCATCAAAACACCCTATCTCACGGGTACAATTGGTTGAGCCGCCTATGATTTATGAATTTACTTTATAGGGATCGACAACTACCACTCATAGTAGACTTAATGTTCTACTATTGTTCGACCCTTTCAAAAGGGGAGATGGTTAATGGAAGTTCACCTACTATGGGAACGTTTCTTAGTTAAACCAACTGAACCATGTAATGACCTTAGTAACTTCCCTTAGGACTTACCAAACGCTTGCTTATTATGTGATGCTATGAAGCCATTATCTTGACCTAGTCTAGTGTTATTGCCCTTAAATCAAACCCTAATTACTACTTGTGTGTAAGAGATGTCAAGGTGTTAGTCAAAATTCTACCTGACCAATGCCAAGATGGCCTTAGAACGTGGGGAATTTTAGGATTCGAGAAGAGTAACCTTGGCTACTACCTTTGTAAAAGGGATGTTGGTGTCTTGGTCTAATTGTAATTGAATGATACTAAAATGGCCCTAGAACATGAGGAACATTAAGGACTCGTTAAAAGGAAGGACATGGGATAAGGACATAATGATGATTTATTGTTTAGTTTGTATGTTGAGATATATCTATGCTATTATGCATAACCACGTCGGCAGTAGCATCCCCCATTGATGCAACGGCCAAAACCAATTCCTAGGAATCTTGACTTGCTAAATGAATAAATGTATGGGAGAAATTAGATTGGAAGACCTACCACTTGGTAATACACATGCTTGACTAACGTTTGTTGCCTATGTTTCCTTGCATTTCTTTCATTCATCCATACATGCATCCTTGCATACATAGCATAGCATGCTAACCCCTTATTTTATAGCAACATGAATCCTCCAAAGAATCCTACGAATGGTCTGCACCTCCAAGAATTTTGAAACCTAATACAGACCGAGGTTCAAAAAGCCTTGTAAAAAGAAAGGCGTGGAAAGAATACAATGACACCACCATCGATCGAAGACCCTCTTCCACTCAACTTTGAGATGCCTCCTGTTTAAAGGTACTCAGGCCTCACTGACCCAAGGATACACCTTATGCAAGTTGACCTCACTCTGGAGGCACTACTCCTTTCTCCTGCCTAAACCTAAGAACATTCCCTTTATTCTTAGAAGGACCAGCATTACTGTGGTATCATGCACTATCATTCAAGACCAAGTACAGTACAAAACTCCTCTAGAGGGCTTTTAAGGAATTTTTCCTTCCAAAAGAAGAAGTGGTGCCAGCAGTTCCTGAGACTTTCCCAGCCATAGACACAAGCCAACCCTTGTCAATGATTTTTGATTATCTATATGAGAAGAGATTGATCATCCCAACAATGGCTGATTCATCCACTTTTACACCTCGACGTGGTCCCAATGCTTGGAAATATTATAAATATTGTATTTGTTTAGGGCATGATGTTGATCATAGTGGTGTGCTAAAAGAACTACTGAGAGTTATCATTGCCAGAGACAAGCTAGAGGAGAAAGAGCCTGCGAAGTTTTACAAGCCAAAGACTCCTAAGAAGAAGGTCGTTCCTAAGGACAAACACTTCAAGGGAAAATTAAGGGGCTCGGCTCTAGATTTGTTCAATCAACTAATCACCAAGGGCCTGATATCACAAAGGAAGCACACCGGACTTCTCCCTGATATGGATACTCCCTACTGCTAGTTTCATCCCCACAACAGACTCTGGAAGAATGCACAGCCTTGGCTTTTGAATTCTAGAAGCTGGTACAATAAGAGACCATCATTGATGTTGGCAAGGTAATGTGGGGATTTGCTAATGAATGGACACTGATTGATGAAGGATCAGAATTCACAGAAGAAGAAATTTGTTGGATGAGAGAATAATTGGTGGAATACCCCATGGATGAAATACCAGCATTACTTCAATTCATTGCAGAGCAGCAAGGAAAGGAACTTGAGGAAGATAATGAGCCAGAAGACATGGAAGTTTGAAGCTTCACCGAAAAAACAAGTCTACTTAGTGGATCTAGGAATCTTTCTTTTTATTTGCTTTGATTAGTAGTTTTTTTAGGAAGTTTTTTGAAATAATGTTAATAAAAACTGCTTTCTAGCCCAAACGCTTGCTCTGTTTTTTTTTCTTCTAAAGTCAATGATATAAATGCCGACTTTGCTTACTTGTGTGATGTTTTACCTGATGGCACTGTGCATTACATAGATCATACCATAAGCATTTTTGACATTAATTCTGTGCAAACTCATTTTATTAATAATGGCATAAAGAACAACCAAAGGAAATAACACTTGCAGCTAATATTACTACTAATGAGAGAGAAATTTTAAAAAATATTAAATAAAAGAAAAGGGGTATTTGCATAGACATATGATGACATGCCAGGTATCGAAAGAAGCATTGCCAAACATCACATCCCCACAAATCCTAATAAGAAACCAGTCAAGCAGAAACTAAGAAGACTTAGACCATAATAGACAAAGCTCATTAAGGAAGAAATTGAGAAGCAAATCAAGGCCAGATTCTTTGAGATTGTCAACTACCCAAAATGCTTAGCAAATATTGTCAGAAAGACAAAAGGGTGAGAATGTGCGCAAAACTATAGGGATCTAAATAAGGGATCACCAAAGGACAACTTCCCTCTGCCTCATATTGATATACTGATTGATAGTGCGACTATAAACGCCATGTACTCCTTTATGGATTGCTTTGTCGGCTACAAGCAAATTATGATGGCTCTCATAAACAAGATCAAGACAGCCTTCATCACCGAGTGGGGCGTGTACTTTTATAGGGTCATGCCCTTCAGACTCAAGATTGTGGGGGCAACCTACCAAAGGATAGCGGAACATTGTTCCACGATATGATGCACAAGGAGATGGAAGTCTACATGGATGATATGATGGTCAAGTTGCCAACTATAGAAAGTCACTTTGATGCTCTAGATTGATTCATAGCACGAGTCAAGAAATACAATTTAAAAATCAATCCAAAGAAACGTATCTTTGGGGTAACTTCATGGAAGCTCCTTAGACACATTATGAGTTAGAAGGGAATAGAGGTTAATCTAAACAAGCTCAAAGCTATTCAAGTTATGCCAGCTTCAAAGACTGAGAAGGAAGTTAGAGGAGCCTTAGGAAAGATTCAATATATCAGTAGGTTCATATCTAGATTAACTATGATCTATGGGCCCATCTTCTAGCTACTTAGAAAGAATCAGAAAATGAAGTGGGATAAACAATGTCAGATAGCATTTAACACGATCAAGCAATACTTAATGAGTCCAACTATTCTTCAACCCTCGAGGGTAGGTAAAATATTAATATTGTACTTGGCCTTGGAAAATGATGCTATTGGAGCAACGATTGCTCAAGAAGATGAAAATGGAGTCGAACACACTATCTACTACCTTATGGAGTTGAACACGCTATCTACTACCTTAGTAGGAAGTTGTTCTCATATGAAGCTAAATATGACATAGTTTAGAAATCATGCCTGGTAGTGATATGGACAACACAGAAGTTAAGACACTACTAGTAGTCTTATCAAGTTCAAGTTGTAGGCAAAGTCGACCCTCTGCGCTACTTGTACGAAGCACTGGTACTAGTGGGAAAGCTTGTTAAATGGTTGGTATTTTTTATGAAATTTGACATACAATACCTAACCAAGAAGACCATAAAAGGAAGAGCAGTTGTAGAGTTTCTAGCTCTGAGTCCACTTGAAGGGCAGGAAACATGGGAGTATGAATTTCCAAACGAGTCTCTTAACCTAATAGAGGCGAATGGGTGGAAACTATACTTTGATGGAGTAGTGAATCATAAGGGAGCCAAAGTGGCGGCAATTCTAATTACACCAGAAGAAAAAAGTGTTGGCTTTAGTGGTATCAATCCATCTTATTTTGAGTTTAACAACCCTTTATCTTTGTCTAACAAAGTTCCTAAGTGTGTAGGTTTTCAAACAAGCTAGTTTTAAATGGCTCCATCAAACTGCACCCGCGATATAGGGGAGTCACACCCATGGCTATATATTGCTCCCGAACTGAGGAAATCGCCCCCGCGACCAGCGACATAGTTTGCCCGTGAAATGGAAATCGCGCCTAGACTTTTTAGTGAGAACTTTGAAGGTTTCTGCACACAAAGATGCACTCCCATGACACACAAATTCGCACCCACGATTTGAGAAACAGGAGAGCCCCTTTCTGAAGGCTCAAAGTCGCGCCCGCAATGGACTAAATTGCCCCCGTGATTTAATTAGGCAGAAGCCACTCATCAAAGGGAATCAAGCCGTTCCTCAAGGCATCTATCTGCACTCTTTTAAAAGCATTCTCTGCCCAGTAATTTTGCTCCCATGTTTAGAGAATTTCTCCTGCGGATTGATCAAACAGAGAGCCGCTCATCAAACAGAGAGCCGCTCGTCAAGGCTTCTAGCCGCTCTCTCAAAGTATTCCCTGTCTAGTGATTTTGGGCCCACAGTCAGAGATGTCGCCCATGCGACATTCAATGGAGTCTCTAAAAAACTAGCCATTACATAGATCACGCCCGTGGCTGATGAAGCCGCGCCTAAAACCTAACAGTTTTCAGTACATTTAATGCAAAAGCAACTAGATGTTAGAGACAGCTTTGGGGTTGTTTCTAACAGCTACTTTTTGGTATTTTGGCTATAAATACCCATCATAAATGGTCTTCAAAAAGATCATTAATTTCTTTGATAGCCAAACTCTTATAAAACTATTCCTCAATTATTCATAATTATTTGGTTGTTTGGTTTTGGGTAGATAGAACTCTAGAGCATTTGTTTGCTTGGATTGAGTGAATTAGTTATCCATTGTACTAGTGTCAATTCTTGGTGAGTTGGGAAACACTAGGGTTGGTTGTGAGTTAGCCTTTTGTAAAAGTCAATTGTAAAGGTTTGGGATAGCCTTGAAATCCCTTATATCACTATTATTGTTAGTGGAAGCCCAAAGAGGTCTTTGGGAGAGTGGACGTAGGACAAGTTGGGTCTGAACCACTATAAAATATTTGTGTGTTCATTCTACTTCATCTTCTTTCTCTCTAAATTTTTAATTCCACACCAATTCACCCCCCTCTTGGTATTTCAGTTGGTATTAGAGCCTTGTTGCTCATTAATACCTTAAGTGGGAGTAAAAGTTCTTTAAGATGTCTATGGGTGAAAGTATTTCAATTTTGAGACCTTACTTCGATGAAAGTGACTATCCTTATTGGAAGTTGCGTATGCAATGCTATTTGGATAGTGACCAAATCGATGTTTGGGATCAAGTGCTTGTAGAATGGACTCCATCAACTACAACAATTAGGGAGGTGACAACTATCCTTGATAGGAATTATTGGGTGGATGCACGTAAGAAGAGCAATGGTAAGAATCATAGAGCCATGGCCATTCTTCTTGGTTCTTTATCAAGAGAGGAATGTTATAGGTTCAACATTAGGCAACCACCCATGCCATTTGGAAGACATTGGTAAACTATCATGAAGGCACAACCGAAGTCAAGAACAATAGGATAGAGCTTCTTGTCTACCAATATGAGACCTTCAAGAGGTTAGCTAATGAAAATGTCACTACTCTCACCAACCGGCTTCTAGCATTTGTGGAAGGGCTAAGGAAGCTTGGAAAGATATATAGCCCAGGGGAGGTAAACAAGAAAATCTTGAGGTCCTTGCCAAGAAAGAAGTTTGAGGCAAAGATCACATCTATTTAAGAATCTAAAGACCTCACCACCATGAGAATGGATGAACTCATAGGTAGTCTCTTGATCTATGAGATGAACCTTGATGAGGATGAAAAGCTAGAAGCAAGTGAGTCATCAAGAAAGAAGAAAAGAAGTGGAGTCTTGCTCTTAAATTCACACAAGAGCAAAATGATGAGCAAAAGAAGGAAGATGCCAAGGATGGTCCAACCGAAGAACATTTACTGATAATCTCCAATATGATTAATGTCACAGCCCGAAATCGATCACCATTTAATACGTATTAAAATATATAATGATAGTAATTAATCATAAATTACAAATCCCATTGAAAATTCTCTTTAAAAATAATTTTTCTCTTAAAAATAGGGTGCAACGATCGTTTT
>CANYLF011185990.1:0-14758 GCA_948193215.1 Bocquillonia castaneifolia
TTGCCAGCTCACCCCTTGGCATATTTTTCAGGTTAAAGTTAGAAGTCTACGTGCATTCAGTAGATGTTCAGGCGGCCAGTGGATAACTAGCATTTATATATGTATGCATTGGTTTTTAAGTTGTTAATTGATTTTTGTGTAATGAAAAGTATTGATATGTTTATATGTGTAAAGGAATTTGATTAAATGATCGAATTAAACTGGATTTCGGTTGTTTATATGTTGAAGAAGTTTTAAATGTTATTTGTTTGTTAACATTATGTGTTTTTAAGTTTGAAAAGTTTGATATATATATAAAATATTTTTGAGTTGGTTTTAAGTATGGTTTTACCGAGAAAAGTCAGAAATAGTGTTTTAAAACTGCTGTATTCTGTTTTAAAACTGCTGTATTCTGGTTTAGGGAGTCTGCTGTATTCTGTTTTAAAACTGCTGTATTCTGTTTTAGGGAGTCTACTGTATTCTGTTTTAAAACTGCTGTATTCTGTTTTAAAACTGTGATTTGTCGGTAAAAACTGTGATTTTCCGTAAAACTGTCATTTTCCGTAAACTGTCCGTTTCCAATTTTATATATATGGAAAAAAAAACTTATTGTATATTTTTGAGTTCGGGTTTAATTACTATCATTATGTATTTTAATGCGTATTAAATGGTGTTCGATTCGGGTCGTCACAATTCCACTTTCCACTTTCTTTAACATATAAACACACAATTAACTATCCAATGCCTCTTAAACTTCCATTATAAATGACAATCAATCATCACTTATCATCCTACACATACCATATAATATATAAGCAACTAAAAACTAATATTATGCAAAAAAAAACTAATATTATTCAACTTTATGAAAATATAAATCCCTTCACAAATAATTCCATCAATGAAGCATTACAAACCAATTATCTAATGCTTTTATCATTTGATATAATTATAGTAATTCTAATCGAACTTGCAAAATCCGATTTGCAATCCTTCTTCTCGCTATCAATGAGGTAATAAAGTTGATTTCTATTTGAGAATTGATTTGATTCATGATAATATACTAATACTATGTATTCTTAATATGATTTTGCTATAATGTTTTGACATCATATGTATTTCAGTTTATCCATTCTCCACAAGCTTGCACAAGACGAAGAGGCCCTCAAGCACATCAATATTTGGTCTCTTCCTAACAAAAATCCATCATTTAACACAATCCCAAAAGCCTTCCTCAATAAATTAGTACAACTACAAAACCAATCAGCTATTCAAATATATGGAGCAATATTATTTTTCATTAATAATGAGACATGTGAAGGACTACGCCTACTCAAACTCGCAATAACCACCTCCAAACCACAATCAATATACAATTATGTCATAGCATTGCTTCTTCCCTACCAGCATAGAGCTTTACCGGTCTTCTACAGGCTATTCGACGCTTACAACAAACAAGTAAAAGCTGATTGTAGAGACAACTACACTAATATCATCTCAATTGAAAGGTTTTAGAAGTTTAGAAGAAGATCACTTTGTTGGCAAATAATACAATGCCATTTGGATAAATATTGGATGACATTAGAAGATGAACCATCACATTCAATTGCATGTATTCTTTGTAAAAATAGATATAGAGATACACAAGTTGTATATCGGAATATAATAGCAACATAAAAAACCATGAACAGCAATAAAATTGAATAAAAATGCATGAATAAAAATTTATGTACTTTTCTGATTCATCATCTTCATGAATATAAACCATTTACAAACAAAAAAAGGTCCTTCTACATAGTATTTTATCCATCATGTTTGAATAAAAAACAAACATTCCTCCTAATTACCATAAATTGCGAACATACATAATTACATTTAATTGCTCTTAACCATTTATATAATTAGGTCTTGATTTTTCTACTATTCCATAAGAAAAAATTAATATAGGAAATGATTTACTTATTTGTCAAGAACATAGGGCTATAAATTCATATTCATATATATTTAAAAATAACAATTAAAAAATATATAACAATCCGCGCGGTATAACGCTAGTTTTCATAAAAATGGAATGTGTCAAAGACTGTAAAAAGGTTGTGAAAAATAACTTATGCTGTAAATTTATTAGAAATTATTCTTGGGTTGAAATTGGTTTGAAAATCGCTTCAACAGAAAAGACAGGCTTAAATAGAATTCACAGAAGCATAAAAAGCAGTAAATGGCATGAAAAGCTGTAAAATAAAATCTGAATGCCTTATGCAAAACAAAACAAAAATTGATGCTTTGAATGCAAGTAGAAGCTATTAATTTATTTATCAATCAATGAACAAGTAAAATGTAAAAATAGTAATTTCAAAACAAAAATAGAATGCAGAAGCAATAATCATAAATAACAGTTTGAGACTCTGAAACTCAGTAAGAGTTCTCAATAAAAAAGTATTTTTAAGATCTAGAAAAATAGAAACAAAAAATGAAAACAGAGACAAAGAATTAATAGTAGAAATCATTCAAATGTACACACAGCATCAAATTTTTCCAAAGAATTAATGAGAGTAACCAAGAGCAAAACAAAATCAAATTCCAAATAAAAAAATATACAAAAAGCTCTGTAATAATAAATTGGAAAATTTTCAAATTAAAATTAATCATGAAAGGCAGAATACAACTGGCCATTGAAAAAATTCATAGCATGAATTTACAGCATACCAGTATACTAAAGCAAATCAATATCTCAAAAACCCATAATCAACACCAAAGCAGAAAGAAATCAGATCCCAAACAAGAGCAGCCAATTCATACCCAAACAGCAATATAAATTAAAATAGAATGAAAACTTATATGTTGCTTGTTCAATGCTACTGATTAGCTGCTACTTTTCCTTTGAATATTCATTTTCCTTCTGTTTTTAGTATTAGGAGTTTTTTTTTAATTTGCTATTACTCCCATCTCTTCCACATAAAAGAAAATTAAAAATTAGTCTTTCATTTGAGCAATAAAGAACATATTTTTTTTAAGAAAAGAAAATTGAACAAAATCCCACCGACAATTGTGATAAGAACTAAAATAATCATCAACCAGAAATGAAAATAAAGGAATGAAGAAAACTCCAACCTTCAACAAAATTCCATCGACGCCACTGCCAATCATTGACGGTGAACCATTTATGTCGTCGGTGAATTATTGTTGTGTCTGAAACTCCAATAACAATAGAAAACCCCAACTTAAATCCATGGCCAAAACACTAAAATCAAACAAGGTCACCAGAAACCCCTTTGTTAATTTTCATTTTAAAAAAAAAATCAATCAACACGTGTCAATCAAACTACAAAACAGCAAAGAGAGGGAGAATAACAAAAAAAAAAAAAAGATCAGGACAGGGAGAGAGGAACGAACAGAGAGAAGAGTGATATCAAAAATGGAGGAAGAAGAGGGAGAGAGTGATGAGAGGAAGAAGAATGAGATAGAGGAAGAAGAGGGAGAGACGAACGACAGAAGAGAGGAAAGGAAAAGAATGGGGAGAAATGAGTGAGTTTAGGATTAGTTTGTTTTAATAAGTAGGATTAGATCTTATGTAATGGATGGTTAGGATTTAATATTAAATTAATGGTTGACATGGGTTTGGTTCTTAATCTGATGGCTCATATTCCTCCCTACAAAATTAATTTTTCTTCCCTTTAATTAATTAATTATCCCTAAAAAAATGAAATTCTTAAGTAGAATTTATATTTGAAATTATTATACACAATTAAAATAACAAAAGACAAATATTTAAGTAAATTATATCTTTTGGGTAAGAGATATAATTGAACAAAAGTAAAAAAAATCAATATAAAAATATAACAAAAAATTGTAATCACTAATTTAATTGTATAATTAAATTATATTATATTAAATAATTTTTTTCTAAAAATAACAAAAGTAGGTTATCGATAAAAAATAACCGAATATCACTTACTATAAAATTTAATAAAAAAATTAAAAACAATATAAATTCCTTTAAGTAAAGGGATTAAAGATAAATTTTCAAATAGTAAATTATATTTTTCGGGTGAAAAATATAGTTGAAAAATTATATTTATTAAAAAAATAATAAGTAAATTATATCTTTTGGTTAAAAGATATAATTGAATAAAATATAAGTAAAATAATTTAAATTATTGCCACTTCTTAGTTGAAGGTACTAATTTAAATATTTTATTGCTAAATATGACAAAGTAAATTATATCTTATATGAAAAGATATAATTAAAAAATATTGAAATAATAAAAGTACATTATATTGTTTGGATAAAAGATGTAATTGAAATAATAAAAATAACATTGATAAATTTCTCTCAGATAAGGAAATAATTAAATTTTTAAAACATAAATTTCTCTTTAAAAATGAATAAAATCAAATTAATTTTTTTAAAACCTTCCTTTTTTAAATCAATTTCAAAATCAAACTACATGGACTTTGATTCTGTTAAACGGATACGTAGGCCTTTGAAAATTGAATTCAGAAGTCAAGTCTGCTTTTCCTAAAATTTTCTTAAATCATTTTCTAATATTCGAACTACGTGGACTTTGATGCCATCAAGCAAGTACATAGGTGTTTAAGAGTTAAATTCCTGAGCTCAAGTCTGCCTTTTCTAAAAAATTTATTTTCAGAGATATCATCTTCAAAAATCATTTTTCCCCACCTTTTACAAATCATTCGAACTACGTTGACTTGATCCCGTCAAACGGGAACGTAGGCCTTTCGAAACTAAATCCCAAAGTCAAGTTCAAATTTTTAAATCTTCCATTTTCACAAAATTTCCATTTTTCCAAAATTTTCAATTTCACAAATTTTCCAATTTTCCAATTTCCTAATTTCCTAATTTTTCGATTTTCCAATTCTCCAAGTTTTATAATTTTCATAAAATCGTCATAATTTTGAATTATACTTTAGGATCGAGTATAATTCTTAAAATTAAATCATAAATAAAACTTAATTGTACTTTGGAGTCAAGTATAATTTTCTCTAATTATTTTCAAATTCTTTATCACAAATAAAAAAAGTATAAATAAATAATAAAAATATAAGCATAACATTAAGTTCCAAGTTTGGGCATTGTAGGGGGGCTATAACCTTCCCTACACGTAGCCGACCCCGAACGCATAAATTACAAACCAATTTAAAGTGTTCCAATCGCACTCATAAAGATTGGTGGGGACTCCTTTTCAAAAACAAAATAAAATAATCAATCATCGTCGCTAGCATTTTATTCCCAAGTGAATAATGATTTTCTCGTTCCCGCCTATTAAACACACTAAAAGCGCCATCACCTCCCATGTCTTTGTTTTAACAAATTTCCTTATTGTTTCCCTTGTTCTAGAGCCGTTTTAGCGTTAGTTAGGTACATTTATACCAACACACCAACATCCATTTCTCAAAGGTACTAATCAAAGTCTTTCTTCTCAAATTCTAACTGATCCTATGCTATAGGGCCATCAAGCATTAATCAAGTACAATTAGACTAACACTTGACACCCCCATAGGTAGCAATTAAAGGTTTGATTTAAAATAATAATACTAGATTGGATCATTACAATGGCTTTATGGCATCATATAAGCAAACAACATTTGGTAAGTCTTAGTGGAAGTTGTTAGGGTCATTACATGGCTTAAGTCGGTTAAGCTAAAAGAGGTTCCCAGAGTAGGTGAACTCCTATTAACCATCTCTTTTCAACAACTTGCACAAGTTGCAACATGGGGATAGGTCGGTGTAGGCTATAGGTTTTGAGTACTCTATTGGTTCATGCATTCTCTCTCAAAACCTATCACTTCAAAAAGATGATCTAGCCACATCTTTAATGATCATTCAGCCAAATGATCATCAAAGGTTCGGTTGGATCCTTCTAGTCTAAAAAGGCTTCTGTGAAATATGAGCCCAATCCAAATTCATGAAGGTTCAGTCGATCCATTAGAAGGTTCAGTTGAACCATCAATAGGCCAGAAATTCATTTTTGAAACCATTTTAAAATTATTTTCAACCTTTTGGCTCATTTCTATGAGAAACAAGATAACAGAGTGGTCCAAACTAGACCTTATTCATCACTAGGCTCCCGCACCACTTCCACGTACTTGCATCAAAAAATTAGGTGTCTACAACTGGTTATCATTTGAAGTCTGAATTTTTCACTCCATTCCAAAGCACTAGGTACCATCTAAAGGAGTACTTCCATCGTCCCTGATGGTTTACCATTGCCTTGGGCCTCACCAGCCCCATCTCACCCCTTCTAGGGTTATAGTAGGAAATTACCCTGAAAGAAGGTACACCAACTCAATACCCTATATAAGTTGAAGAGACCCCTCCACCAAAGGGAACTTACATCTTACACTTTACACTCAACACATACACATTCTTTCTCATCTATCTCTCTCTAACTTAGGCATCGGAGGGTTTATGGGGCAACTCCCCACCTCTAATCCTACTTCTTCTTCTATCTATGTAGAGAGACCTCCTAAGTCGGCAGACCCACTAGACTGGAAGGTCAGGTCTTGATCCATCATTGGTACAGTGAAAGTAGTGATCGGATAATAAAACTACAGATATTATGAGTATGTGGGGCTTGCATGGCCTCAAAACAACCTTACCATAAGGCATGGCATCGCCTCAAAACAACCCTACTAGGAGCCAATAACACAATGTCGGCATGGCATCACCAAGACCAAGTCATAAATAACTAGGAACATTTTTGGGAGGGAGCAGTGATGGTTTCCTACTCCTCGTAGCATCACTAAGACTATCTCGCATGTATCCAGCTTAGCTCACAAGGAGGGGAGCACCCTACTTAGGGTCTGAAACACAGAAGTACATTGGAATACTATGAGTAAATAATATAAGACTTTATGTGCTAACTCCTTATCTTTTATATTTCAATAATGGTCCTTGAGCCATCTCTTGTATCTAAAATATTTCTTTAAGTCTAATCTTTCCCAAGCGTATGAACAAGACACAGGGCAAAGCAAACTTGGGGATGGTCCAAGGTCTGAAAGGGGACCCCAAACGAGACACGATCTTGCACCCTCAGGCATCGCCTAAGAGGGCATAAGATGAACATGATCTCGCACCATCATCCTTCGCCCATACATATAAGATGAGAAATGATCTCGTACTACCAAGATTCACCCAAAAGGGCATAAGATGAGACACGATCTCCCACCCTCAGGCTTTGCCCAAGAAGGCATAAGATGAGACACGATCTCACACCCTCAGGCTTCACCCATATGTATAAGACGAGACATGATCTCGCTCTACCAGCTTCGCCCAAGAGGGCTTAAGACGAGACATGATCTCGCATCCTCAAGCTTCGCCCGAGAGGGCATATGATGAGATATACTCTCGCACCCTAAAGGTGAAATGAGATACGATCTCGCATCCTAAAGGCTTCACCTTCTCATCAGGCACCACCTTGGGCATAAGATGAGATATACTCTCACATCCTAAAGGCTTCATCTCCTCATCAGGCACCGCCTCGGACATAAGATGAGATACACTCTTACATCCTAAAAGCTTTGCCTCCTCATCAGGCACCAGTTCAGGCATAAAATGAGATATATTCTTGAACCTCATCATGCACCGCCTCAGACCCTAAAGGCTTCACCTCCTCATCTGGCACTGCCTCAAACATAAGATGAGATATGCTCTCGCATCTTAAAGACTTTGCCTCCTCATCAGGCATCGCCTCGAACTCTAAAGGCTTCTCCTCATCAGGCATCGCCTCGGACCCTAAAGGCTTCACCTCATCAGGCACCGCCTTAGACATAAGACGAGACAAGCTCCTGCATTCACCCTAGAGGCATCGCCTCAAACATAAGATGAGATACAATCTCGCACCCTCTAGAAGGATTTGCCTAAGTTATAAGACGAGATACGCTCTTGCACTAAGTCATAAAATGAGATACAATCTCAAACCATCTAGAAGGCTTCACCTAAGCCCTCCGAAGGCTTCGCCTAAATCATAAGCTTTGCCTAAGCCCTCTAGAAGGCTTCACCTAAGTCATAAGACGAGATACAATCTCGAACCATCTGGAAGGCTTCGCCTAAGCCCTTCAGAAGGCTTCGCCTAAGTCCTTCAGAAGGCTTCGCCTAAGCCCTTCAGAAGGCTTTGCCTAAGCCCTTTGGAACACTTTGCCTAAGTCATAAGATGAGATGCGCTCTCGCACTAAGTCATAAGATAAGATACAATCTTGCACCCTCCGAAAGGCTTTGCCTATGCCCTTTAGAAGGCTTCACCTAAGTCATAAGATGAGATATGCTCTCGCACTAAGTCATAAGACTAAGTCATAAGATGAGATACATTCTCGAACCATCTGTAAGGCTTCGCCTAAGCCCTCCGAAAGGCTTTGCCTAAGTCATAAGATGAGATACGCTCACGCACTAGGTCATGAGACGAGATACAATCTCATACTCTCCGGAATACTTCTCCTAAGCCCTCTAGGAGGCTTCACCTATGCCCTCTAGAAGGCTTCACATATGCCCTCTTGAAGGCTTGACCTCATACACTCTTGCACTAAGTCATAAGATGAGATACAATCTTGCACCATCTAGAAGACTTCGCCTAAGCCCTCTGAAAGGCTTCGCCTAAGTCATAAGATGAGATACGCTCTTACATTAAGTCATAAGATGAGATACGCTCTCACACTAAGTCATAAGATGAGATACAATCTCGTACCCTCTTAAGAGCTTTGCCTAAGCCCTCTAGAAGGCTTCACCTAAGGAAAAAGAGGCTAACTTTGAGCGGACCTAGCCAGTGCCACTAGGAATCGCCCAAGGAAAAAGGGAGGCTAACTTCACACGGAGCTAGCCGGTATCGCTAGGAATCACCCAAGGAAAAAGGAGGCTACCTTCACGCGGACCTATCTAGTGTCGCTAGGAATCGCCTAAGGAAAAAAGAGGCTACCTTCGCGCGGACCTAGCCGTTGTCACTAGGAATTGCCTAAGGCAAAAGGGATAAGAATTGCCCAAGGAAAAAGGAAAGCTAACTTCGTACAGACCTAGCAGATGTCGCTAGGAATAGCCTAAGGAAAAAGGCCTAGGAATTGCCCAAGGCAAATTGCCTAATGAAAAAGGGAGGCTACCTTCGAGATCACGATCCACGCACAAAAAAAAGGCAACTCAAGACTATGTTACTAGCCATAAAACTCTCACATGAGGAATAGTACAAGTACGTATCGCCCATTCGCATATAGAGGAAAGCATAACATCATGTCACAAACACAGATCAAAAGTACAAGTCATAAATAACTTGAACTTCTTTTTGGGGGGGGGGGGAGTAGTGATGGTTTACCATTGCCTTAGGCCTCACCAGGCTCATCTCGCCCCTCCTGGGGGCATAGTAGGAAATTACCCTCAAAGAAGGTACACCAACTCAATACCCTATATAAGTTGAAGACAACCCTCCACCAAAGGGAACTCATATCTTACACCTTACACTCAACACAAACACGTTCTCTCTCATCTATCTCTCTCTATCTTAGACCCCCCCGCCTCTGACCTACTTCTTCTTCTATCTATGCAGAGAGACCTCCTAAGCCAGCGGAGCCACTGGACTGGATGGTCAGGTCTTGATCCATCAGTCCTCTTGATAATTCAAATGAGCTATTCAATCATCGACATGCTTCCTTTCGTAATGAAATTGAATGAACTTTTACAGTTCTTAAAAAAAGATTCCTATTATAGCTAGTGGAACAGAGGCAAAAATTAATGTCGATACAATTTCTAATATTGTTCTTGCTTGTTGCATTGTATATAACTTTCTTATGACATATGATCGTGATGAAGAGATTCTACGTGAAGTTGATATTGGAATAATGCAACAAGACATTGAAGCAAATATTAATATTGAAATCGAGCATGCTAGTAGAAATGCGGATGCTAGACAAGGAGAGTTAACAAGAAACAATATTGCCATATCAATGTGGCAAGATTATATATCTAACTCTTAAGACTATAGTGTGATAATATTTTTCTTTTGTTAGGATTTTACATATCAAATTTTCCCTATGTTTATGTATTATCTACATTTTCTGAGTTGCTTAACTGAAGATACAGTAATGATAATTCATAATTTTTGGTGCCCATTTATATATTGCATGAGATGTCTACTATATGTATTTCTTTACTATTTCCCCCACTTGAAGTGTTGACTGATGTTCTTCTCTCATTTGTATTAGTTAAATTCCTAAGGATATGTTCATCTCTCTTGTACTTCTTTTGAAGATCTTAACCAAAACATATTATCTAATCCTTTAGTTATTTCTTCCCATTGTAGGTTGCATACTGGATTCTGTAGCACATTAGATGGACACATAGATAGATGAAATACCAAGAAGGGGGTGAATTGGTGCATAATTAAAAATTTTAGAAAGAATGAAGATGAAGTAGAATGAGTACATAAGGATTTTATAGTGGTTCGGACCCAACTTGTCCTACGTCCACTCTCCCAAAGACCTCTTTAGGGTTCCACTAACCACAATACTGATACAAGGGATTTCCAGGCTATCCAAAACCTTTACAATGAGTTTTACCCAAGGCTCACCCATAAACCCTAGTGTTTCCAAAAGGCTAACACTAAACCTTTACAATGAGTTTTACCCAAGGCTCACTCACAAACCCTAGTGTTTCCAAAAGGCTAACACCAAACCTTTACAATAAGTTTTTACAAATGGATAACTCACAACCAACCTTAGTGTTTCCCCAACTCATAAAGAATTGACACTATTACAATGGATAACTAATTCACTCAACCCAAGCAATAAATGCTCTAGAGTTCTAGCTACCCAAACCAAACAAAAATTAATTACAAAGATTAGAAATAAATTCACAAGAGTTTGGCTATCAAAGAATTAATGTTCTTTGTTTAAGAACATTTATGAAGGGTATTTATAGCCAAAACACCCAAAACTAGCTATTAGAAACAACTCCAAAGGTGTCTCTAACATCTAATTACTTTTGCATTAAATGCACTGAAATGTGTCAGATCACGGGCGAGGTTCCATCAGTCACAGGCATGATCTGTCCAACGGCTAGTTTTTTTAGGATCTTCCTTGAATGTCGCGGGGGCGACATCTTCCATAGTGAGCGCAAAATGACCATGCAGAGGATGCCTTTGAAAATGGCCTTCTGTTTGATTAAATCGAGGGTGTGATATAACTTGTCGCAGGTGTGACCTTAGTGACTAGAGAAGCCATAAAAATCAGACCTTTTGTCTCATCAAATCGCGGGTGCGATTTGAACGATCGCGGGCACAATCTAAGCAAACAGACCCTTCAAATTTTTCACCAAATGTCCTGGGCGCGATCTGCATTTCACGGGCGGGATGTGTCCCATATTGCGAGGGTGATTGTGTGATCGCAAGCGCGATACTGTGTCACGGACGTGATTTCCCTTATCCCGAGCGCGATTTACAGGAAAATTCCAAAACTAGTTTGCAAGACAACCTACACACTTGGAAACTTTGTTAGACAATGATAAAAGGTTGTTAAACTCAAAATAAGATGGATTGATGCCACTAAGGCCAACAATCTCCCCCTTTTTGAGTTTGACAACCAAAGAAATTACTAAATTAAAAAAACTTAAAAAAAGAGTTAAGTGTGTGAGTTGATAGAATTGCTCCCCCTCAACTTGTGCGAGGTTTTGAAAAACATTAAAACAAGGAGATTTCTCCCCCTTTGTCAACTCAAAAGCACAATAATAATAAAGAACATAATAGAACAATAATGGAAAAATATAGAATATCCATTAAACATAAAATTTCATTCATTAAATAAACATGAATGAATACAAGGGAGCATAAAAACATAACAATTATATATATGATGGAAACAAAGAGATGAAAAAGAAATAAAAATATGAGAACGCATGAATGAAATGCAATGGACATAGAACACTAGGGCCAAGTTTAGAAGTCATCATGGTAACAAGGATCCATCCCAAGCTTGGCATGAATGGCTTCAAGGACTTGATGGAGAGAGATTAAGTCTTCATCTTGATCATCCAAGCGTACTTCTATCTTCTTGTTGAATGCCTCTTGGCATCAAGCTTGTCCTCTATCCTCTTGAGAGAGGCTAGAATGTTCATGAAAGGGGATGGAGAGGTGGCCCCTTGTCTCATATCCCTAATTTTAATAGGGGGAATAGGAATACACTCTCCATGGGAGATTCCTTCCCCTTCCTCTCTAGATCCAGCTCTAGATCCCTCCTCTCTTGCCTTCTCTTCTCTTTCTCTTTATCTTAACGTCCTTTCCTCTCTAGCTTTATCTTCTCTTTCCTTCAACCTAGCTTCCCTTTCCTCATCCGTGACACCACCCAAGTAGAGGTAGGTGTCATCTTCTTGCTTCCTCACAATGTTAACCTTCTTGACAAAGTAGTCAAGGTCCATGATCCCTAAGTCTACTAAAAATTCATGGGAAAGAGGGTAGGCATATGGTTTGGAGCAGTCAAAGGAAAGAAAATAGGCAATGTGAGTGATGAATGATCCAATCACAATTGCACCGGTTTTGGCATGTTGGAGATGAAGAAGATGGTCTATGAAGAAGAAAGAGGCTTGGATGGGTTCCTCTTTAACTGCAAAGGAAGCGCAAGTCCTTTTATGAGATCTTGTCATTGCCCTCCTTCTTGGCAAAAAGAGAGTTAACTATGGCTTTGTGATGAATGAAAAAAGGAAGAGTGTTTAGGCTTTTGGCTTGGGAGTGAGAAGCTCTAAACCTTGGGGTACATGCAATCTCCTTCCAAAACTCTTGGATGTCTATGGAAGAGTCATTGAAGGTGGCTATGCCCATTGGAGAAAAACCAAAATACTCATCCATCTGTTGTTTCTTCATGGTAACCTTCTTTCCAAATAATTTAAAGCTCATCCCATAATATCCCAAGTCACCTCCAAGATTCTTGTTGACCACTGATGAGGAAAGAAACTCATAGGTCAAATTCTTGTAGCCGTGGTAGAGAGGCCTAACAAACTTAAGGAATGACAAATTCATCTCTAACCCCTAGCATCCCAATAGAGGCAGCACCAAGGGTCCTAGTTTCTGAGAACTCCCTACCCATCAAAGTCCTACACCTCACCTTCTCATCAATCGTGATGGTCTCAATAGTCTCAATGGGGTTCCCATTTGTTGGTTGTCTCTAAAGTTGAGGTTAAGGTTGAGGAATGGTAGGAGTAGAACCTAATTCTTGAATAATTACACCGATTCTATGTCTTTTTGGATGAGGAGCAGGTGGTTCTTGTGCCTTTTCTTTACCTTTTTGGCTCCTAGTTAGTCTTTTTGTCCATGATAATGAATATGAAATAGATTATGCAAAAGAAAACTGAATTTCAAAGCACTAAAGAGGGAGGAGTAGAGGAGAAAAAAAATCCTAAAAACCTTTGAAATTAAGAGAGAGGTTTGTAAACTCTTTCACATATGCAATGGGGGTATATATAGGCATGTTGGAGCATTTGAAGGCTTGAAAAACTCTAAAAATCTTCCTACTAGCCATTTTTCCAATGGCTAGTAGCGGTTAGAATTTTTAAAAAATTATGCGAGTTGCGGGCGCGATTCGTAAAATCATGGCCGCAATATGTTGAAATAGCCATTATGTTTAAAAATTTTGAAATTTCGTGGACGTGATGTCATATATCATGCCCATGATTTTGAAAATCATTTTTGGTCGTGAATGCGATGATGTAAATCGCATCAGCAACTAAGGAAACAGACAGTTTTGTTAAAAAGCAATAATGTCGAGGTCGCGATCAAGCATGTTGCGTCCGTGAATTACAAGTCAAAAACTTTTTCAAGGTTTTAAGGATCAAAAATGATTTTCTAAGTATCAAAGTGCTCCAAACTTGTTATATGACTTGCATTTACTCCCTTAAACATATGAGAAGCAACATTAAAGGGTAAGGCTATGACTATTGCATATGAATGAAAGAGTTTGCAAAAGAAAACATGAAAATCAAAGGGTGCTTCCATCTAGCATACCTGATTCACTCTTAATGAAGTTCATACGTTCTTTATTGAGAGGTTTTGTAAAAATATCAGCCAATTGGTTAGTAGTATCAATGAATTCTAATACTACATCACCCTTTTGCACATGATTTCTAAGAAAATGATGCCTAATCTCTATGTGCTTGCTCCTAGAGTATTGGATAGGGTTCTTTGAGAGATTTATGGCACTGGTGTTGTCATATTTGATGGGAATGCAACCAACATCTTGACCATAATCTTTCAATTGTTGTTTCATCCACAATACTTGTGATCCACAATAACCCGCCGATACATATTCGGCTTTGGTGGTTGACAATGCAACACTAACTTGTTTCTTAGAACACCAAGAAACCAATCAATTACCAAGTAGTTGACAAGTACCGGAGGTACTTTTTCTATCCATCAAACTACCTGCATAATCCAAATCTGACTATGCAAATAAATCAAAAGCAACACTCCTAGGATACTATAGTCCTAAATGAATAGTGCCATGCAAATACTTTAAAATTCTTTTAACGGCATGTATATGAGACTCTTTAGGACATGATTGAAAGCGTGAGCATTATGGGAGAGCTCAAATTATTCTTGGGATTACAAATTAAGCAAGGAAAAGATGTCATCTTCATCAACCAAGACAAATACACCAAAGAGCTTCTCAAACGGTTTGGGATGGAAGGATGCAGAGTTAGCAAAACTCCAATGAGCACTATAACCAAGTTGGATAAGGATGAAAAAGGTAAATGTGTAGATGAGAAAAAGTATAGAGGTATGATTGGCTCACTTCT
>CANYLF011186105.1:0-10759 GCA_948193215.1 Bocquillonia castaneifolia
TATTGAAATCAGAGGTAGCTGCTTTTGCTTCTTCTCTTGGCCTCTCTTCTTCTTCTCTACAAAGCTCTGGGTTTAATGATACTGATTTTCGAAAATCCGGTTCTTTGAAAAAACCTAAAACACTAACAAAAACAGAAGCATTCCCAAATACCCAATTGGATAAAAGCTCAAAGAAACCAAATGATATAAAAAAAGGTGAACAAAAATCTAACTTTGATAGAAAACCCAATAAAAAACCAGTGCCAAAGACTTCATTTTTATCAGTTAATAGTCACAACAACACAAGATTATATGACAAGTACAAGAGTCTACCAAAGCTACCATTAGTGAAAGCTAGTGTGTATAGTGTGTGGTATGATGATGCCATGGAGTTTGAGAAGAAGGTTTTGGGAGGCGAAGGGAAGGGGAAGTTAGAGATGAAAATGGGTGTGGAGGAATGGAAAGGATTGGTGGAGAAGAAGAAAGAGTTAGGAGAGAGATTAATGTGGCAGTATAGTCAAGATTATGAGCGAAGTAGAGGGCAAAGTGGAGATATTAAGATGCTTGCTGCTACTCAAAGGTCTGGTACTGCTGCTGATAAAGTTTCTGCCTTTTCTGTTCTTATTGGTGATAATCCTATTGCTAATATGAGGTCACTTGATGCACTTTTAGGTGAGTTATATTTGTTTTATGGTGTATTATAATTAATTTTGTTTGAAATTGTTTGCTCGGAATAGTTTGAAATTAGCTGTGTTCTCATTCAACTTGTTCTTATTTTTTTACCGAGTTATATTTGTTTTATGGTGTGTTTTTATTAATTTTAGTTTGAAATTAGCTGTGTTCTCATTCAACTTGTTCTTAGTTTTGCTGGATTATCGTTAAACAACATATTGTATCTTTTTTATACTTGGTCTACTGAAGGGCCCTAATTCTTTAATTTTTATTTATGTCCTGATTAATTTGTTGCAGGAATGGTGACCTCAAAGGTGGGAAAGCGCCATGCTCTGACAGGGTTTGAAGCACTAAAACAACTTTTTACTTCAAGGTTCTCATTTGTTCTACACTCTCTCTGTCTTTTTTTTTTTCTTGCTTCCTTCTGTGGTTTACTTGGAGGTTGTTGGTTATTTTTACTTATGATATTATATCTGACTATGTGCTTCAGTGGTTTACTAATTTGCATTCTTTACTTATAACCAGGTTGCTTCCTGATCGAAAGCTGAAGACCTTTTTGCAGCAGCCTGTAAATAGTATCCCTGAGACAAAAGATGGTTATTCTCTTTTGCTTTTCTGGTATTGGGAAGATTGTTTGAAGCAGAGGTGGGCTTCTTTGTTGTTTCTCGTTAACCAATTGCTAACGCAATCCTTTTCTCTGTTCATGGCTTGAATTTGCTGTTCTTTAGTTCATTTCTTTTACATGATATTCTGCTGCTTTGAGTTCAAAGTAGATTATATAAGTACATCTCTTCATATATATTGTGTATGTTAACTTAGTTTTTGGAGTTACATCTAAAAACAAACATTGAGAAAGAGACATGCTTTTTTTTTTCTTAAAAAGAAAAATCAAATTCTTTGGAATGTATATCCTATTTCATTTGGACCTGTTCTTACTTGAACATGCAACATTCGTTTTAGGTATGAACGTTTTGTTTTTGCACTTGAGGAAGCATCAAGAGATATGCTACCCATACTAAAAGACAAGGCATTGAAGGTTAGTTTCCTATATTATCCTTCAACATATATGTATATATTCTCCATTTATCCCCATGGTGCCATTTCCTACTTATAAATTTATTTATGCTTTCTATGATGCTCTATGCTTTCAACTTATGCCCTTATATGTAGCATGCTCATGTCTTGCTGTGTCCATTTTAATTTGCTGTAGTACTGGCTAATTGGCTGCAATATTTTTCTTTATTATTTGTTCCAAGATTTTACTGTATCTAGGTTGGGTGACAATGATAATGTTTTATTAAGTTGCACATTTGATGGCTGTGATCTCAGACCATGTCTGACCTGTTGAAAAGCAAATCTGAGCAGGAGCGGAGATTGCTGACTGCCCTAATTAATAAAGTAAGTTACCATTGGCTTTTAGCATTCTGAAAGATTGAATACTGACTTTGTTCTTGGAACTCTTTAGAGTTGTTATGGTTCTTCAAGCTAATGTGCAGGTGTGTTATTGAATTTTGATTATTTGTAGCTAGGTGATCCGCAAGGTAAGCCTGCATCCAATGCTGGCCACCGCTTGTTAGACATTTTGTCAGAACATCCAAATATGACGGTATAACTTCTTATTTAGCCACATAAAATCGTATGATTTGTTTTGGGTTTAGGATTATGTGATTGACTACCCCTAGCCATACCTTCTTACAGGCTGTGGTGATTGATGAAGTGGACAGTTTCCTCTTTCGACCTCATTTGGGATTGAAAGCAAAGGAGTATGCCGTATGTCTTGATCGTACTTTTTAATTGCTACCAGTTAATCTAGAATATAGTCTGCAGAGCCTTTTTACTTTAGATTGTTTGTTCAACCACGTGACTACTCCTTTGCTATATTGTTATGTTCTTTTTCGCATCTTTGCTAATGCAATAGCTTTTTGACAATGTATTGGCCTTTTGACACTATATCTATTCAGTTACCGACAGTGCAAACACTTTTTTGCAGCAGTATTCCTTCAATCTTCTAGTTATCATGTTTGATGATACACATTTGATCAGCCTCTCTCTTTCTAAGATGGCCAAGAGAAGGGAATATTAATAGTAAATTTAATTATCGTCATGAAGCCCTTTAGTTCTGCGGTCTTTCCTTCTTTTTTTTTTCTCTTCTTTCTATAGGCATAGACATCATATAACCATATTTGAACTCGTACAAGCAATTGGGTAACATTTTTCTTCTTTGTTCGGATCATCATTTTTGTGTAATATTGCACAATATGTGTGTGTTCTCCGGCTATACTGAAGCCAAAGTTATGGCTTTGGCCCTTATATAACTTCCTTTGTATGCATGCAGGTTAACTTTTTGAGCCAAATTCGTTTAACTCGGACAGGGGATGGACCAAAGGTGGCAAAACGCTTGATGGATGTATACTTTGCACTATTCAAGGTATCAATGTCGATCCCCAACTATTTCATTTCATTCATTATCTTCTATATGGATCATAGTTTGGTTTTCTTTGAATCTGCTGAATCTCTGATTTTAAAGTCTAGTTTTGGTTTGTATGAGATAAATCATGCATTGCTTAAATCTTAGCATTCTGCTTCCAGGTTAATAATGTTGTTGGAAACCCAAAATTACTCATAAATCACATTTGCAGGTGCTGACTACTGCTGCGGATGGTGGTCAAAAGATGGATAAAAGCAGCACAGTAGATAATAGAGATGCTTTTAGTCCCAAAAAGGAGCACAAAGTGAAAAGTTCACCGGAATCTCATGTTGAGTTGGATACAAGAATTCTATCAGCTCTTTTAACAGTTAGTATTAGTATAACAATTTTTTGTTTTAAGATGTTAAATAGTCTATGCTGGAGAAATTGAACTAAATTTCATGATTTATTTCCTTGGTCAATTTCAGGGCATTAATAGAGCATTTCCTTTTGTTTCAAACACTGAGGTTGATGACATTATTGAGGTCCAAACGCCAGTTCTCTTCCGATTGGTAAGATCCTTCTCTTTGATATTAGCAGTGCAAAAAAAAAAAAAAAAAGGAAAACTAGTTTTGTAAATGTAGAGAATTATTAACGGGTGTTACAGTTGTCAAATTTTATTTTGTAACATGCAGGTTCATTCAAATAATTTCAATGTCGGACTTCAGGCTTTGATGCTTCTCGATAAAATCTCATCTAGAAATCAGATTGTCAGTGATCGGTTTTACCGCGCTTTATATTCGAAACTTATACTTCCGGCAGCCATGAATTCTTCCAAGGCAAGAGTAGTTGTCTTTTTGCTTTTAGTTTGGGTACAATATGGATACGACATGCTTGACAATAATTCAATTTTTTTTTCTGGTTCAGTTTTCTGTTTCAGAAAATAAATGATTCCAAATCTTTATCAGCATCTCAAACTTTCAGTGCATCTACTTGCAATAAAAATTCCTTGCAAATCATTCAAGTGACAAATATTATGGTGTTGGTATGGAGTTAATGTAGCTTATAGTTTGGAAATGAGCAAAAACAACTTTTTACCTTTGGTGTATATGTTGACCATGTAGTACACCTGAGACAATGGGTAGTATTTAGAATGGTTTGTAAATTTTATTCTTCTCTGATTTTAAACTCAGTCTTGAGCTGTTTGATTGTTTTATCCTCTTCTTTTCTTTTTCTTTTTCTTTTCTTTTCTTTTCTTTCTTTTTTTCTGTCTAGGAGACCTATCTAAACAGTGATCTGATTCTTGGGGGCTAATAACATTTGACACCTAGCATTATGTGGTCCCTGTTTTAAACTTTACTTTCCAACTTATTAACATGTGGAGTTTTGAAGTTTGTATCCCTTTGAAAGTATAAGCTGGCCTCCAAGGCATTGTACCAGACTGAAGCCCTTGTAGCAGCTATGACATCCTTTCTGCTTTATAAATTTTGAAATGTGTATGTACCCTTATGGCATGTGTGGTATGTTGAGAAAAGGAAAGAGAATCCTGTTCTGTTATTACCTTTGGCACCTTATTTTAAAAACTTGAGATGCGGATTCTAAATGGAAAAGGATGTCTCCCAGACTAGATATCTTGTTATTCTTGGATTTCTATTTGCTGAATTTTGATGGTACTAGGATTCTGTTCCTTTCTGCTTAATATTTATAAGATATTCAAATATGTCAAATAACTGCCTTCACATCTTTCCTCATGGCCATGCCTTCACATAACCGCTTTAATATACTAATCAAAGATACAGACTTCTAGAACTTCTTACACCAGGATTTGAATTCTATTACCTGTTCTTCATTATATTGAACTTGGCATTAATGTATTAACATGATCTGCTGTTGATGTCAACAATTTTATATTGCTGTCACTTTAACAGCATGTTCTCATTTGATTTCATTCTCTTATGCATATATTGTTCATATTTCAGGGGGATGAGGTCTTTGGACTTTATATGAGAGCAATGAAAAATGATGTGAATTTGAAGCGCGTTTCCGCCTTCGCAAAGCGTCTATTGCAGGTTAGTAACCCATGATCTGTGTCTACTGGAAAATTCCTCGATGAATGACTTGAAATGAAAGCCTTCTTTTTGGCAGCTGAGCAAGTATTTTCTGTTTAAATTAGTGATATTGATGCCTGTATGTGAGATTGATGATATACCTGAAATGGCTATTTATTTGCTACAAATTGTTGTTGACCATGTCAGGTTAATACAAAACTCGTTCATGTTTCATATTGAATCTGATTGCAATATACTTTATTTAGTTGGACACAGATTCCAAAGGATAAATCGAAGCATTTGTATTTTCCTAGAGATGTTACATTGTGGAACTTGTATTTCCCTGTGGGATACACTTGAAACAGAGATTGACAATTTAAACACTTGACAGGTTGCCCTTCAGCAGCCACCTGAATATGCCTGTGCATACCTGTTTCTCCTTTCTGAACTTCTCAAAGCAAGGCCCCCTTTATGGTAATGCTGATTTCTTCTGAAGAAACGCTGCATGGTATACATATTTTTTATGGGCACAAATATTCCATCACATTTGAGTTGCAAATTTCTATTGTCATGCAGGAACATGGTTATGCAGAATGAGTCGGTTGATGAAGAGCTTGAACATTTTGAGGACATAGTGGAAGAAAATGTTAATGAACCTAATACAACATCAAAAGCAGAAAATAATCTTGAATTTGTCCATGGAGGCGATACAGATTACCCTGCAAGTGATTCTTCGGAAGGTGAAGATGATTTGCCTGTCCCTAACTCTGAGGATGATGATTCTGATGAATCTGAAGCAGAATTGTTTGCAAAAGATGGTTCAAAAGAATTTCAAGAAGCCATGGCACTGCCTGATCATAATGGTAGGCAACGCCAAATATCATCTGCAGGTCCTTCCCTTCCTGGAGGTTACGATCCACGGCACAGAGAACCTTCTTACTGGTGTGTTGGGTTTTTTTAACAATGTTTTATTTTAAATTTCCATATTCCTCCTTTTTAGAAAAATGCTAGTTTTTCATTTGGATGGAGAAAGAAAAAGGTTAAGTTTTATCTTTTCATTTTTTATATGGAAGTTACCTGATAGATGGGTAACTTAAAAGCACCAGTATATGTTCCATGTTGCTTCTCCTAATGGAATTTGAACTCATAATCTCATTGAATGTTATACTATTATCTAATATTTTGTGGATCACCAGTAATGCAGATCGTGCAAGCTGGTGGGAACTGATGGTCCTTGCTTCTCATGTTCATCCATCTGTTGCTACCATGGCTAAGACGCTTCTATCTGGGGCCAATATTGTGTACAGTGGTCGGCCATTGGAGGATCTATCGCTTACTGCTTTTCTAGACAAGTTCATGGAGAAGAAACCAAAGCAGAAAGAATGGCATGGCGGCTCCCAAATTGAACCGGTCAAAAAGGTCGGCTTAAACCTTTCTGGCAATTACTTTTGTCGACCTGATTTTGGTTACAAGTTTTGTTGTGGGAATCATGGGCGTGCTTATTTGTTGCATTTAAATGTCATATTTAATCATTAATGCCCGATTATCAACACGTTTCTGATGTAGCTCATTTTGTTCTCTCGCAGCTTGACATGAACAATCATTTAATTGGATCTGAAATTCTGTCATTGGCTGAAGTAGATGTGCCTCCTGAAGATGTCATTTTTCACAAGTTTTACATGAATAAAATGAACTCCTCGAAGCCAAAGAAGAAGAAAAAGAAGAAGGCATTTGAGGATGAGGCAGCTGGAGATCTTTTTGATGTGGGTGATGATGAAGTAGATGGTGCAGATGAAAGTGACAATGAGGAGATTGAGAATCTGTTGGATTCTGCTAATCTTTCTTTTGAAGCTGGTGGTGAATATGATTATGATGATTTGGACCAAGTTGCCAATGAAGATGATGATGACTTAATTGGTAATGTCAGTGATGTGGAGATGGATTTGGCCTCTGACATGGGAGAAGATTTGAGTGGCATTGCTGATGGTGATAAAAGTGGTGATGATCTTGAAGACATTGATATTGGCGATATAGATGACGGTAGTGATGATGAGGATGGATTTGATAAACGGAAAAGGAAAAGAAAGTCTGATGGTAAGGCTGGTGCATCACCATTTGCAAGTCTCGAAGATTATGAACACTTGTTAAATGAAGACGGCCAGGCAAAAAAGAAATCCATTAAAAAGAAAAAGCCAAAATCACGAAAGAGAAGAAAGTCCGAGTGATGTGCTGTAATTCACAATCTCTTTCAGGTATCAGGTTACAACAATCTCTTGGTTCTTGCGTTGTTTAACAGCATAGATGTTGAAATGCTGAAAGCAGAAGTGTGCACGATACTAAGTTTCTAGTTTACTAGTCAGCAGCTGAAAGGGCTGGTTAATTTTGATTGCACAACCAGCAGGCAACAGAGACAACAATACATGAAGATTTGTTTGTAAGATAACTTAATTCTTTGTATGATTAAATTTTTTCTATTAACTTCCGGTAACTAATTTCTCTGCTGGTGTAGCATTCTAATATTTGCTTCACCAAGTTATTTTTTGGAAACATATCTTTCCAGTCCGAGAATTTTATGTTTTTAAAGATCCAGGGACTAGCTGCTTCTTGTACCTGATACTGCCTTTTTTTTTTTCCTTATAAAAAAAAACTTTTGTTAATCAAATTAAATAACTGGAAGATCACTTATAATGTGAGGACTATAACCCAAGGGAATAGGCTAACCCCTTACACCCAACCCATAGCTCACATTATAAGAGGAAAATCAAACTATAATACAGTAGGAAAACATCAAAAAATACTTCCGTAGATCATTGAAAATATCAGATCGAATTAAAGCCAAGCAATTAAATCTAGACTCCTATGAGCACCTTGTTTTGCAAGTGCATTAGCCACAATTAATTTCTCGGTATTTATGCAAGAAAGAGACGCAAAGTCTTCTTGTAAGATTTTGAATCAAGCAGAATTCACTGTGAAGTTTCCATGGTCTATCTCTATGAAGATTGCTGACCCAAGAAATAACATTATTAGAATTAGATTCAATTACAATGGGCAAAGATTGCTCATGTGCATGCTTTCCTGATAGCAATCACTTCAGCAACATTGATTCAAAATTCCTGCAAAAAAATGGTGAAGAGACATAGGAATGGCAATGGGTAGGGTATGGGTAAGGTACTATAATATCCCCACCCATACTCAAATCATAAATTTGTACCCGAATCCATACCCATACCCTAGTGGGTAAAGAAAATTGGGGTCTTTTCATAAATAAACGATTTTTTGAAAATAATTATGCCCAACACAGTTTGACTTTTCCCTTTTTAATTTTACAACGTTGAATTTTTTTATTCCCGGCTTTACAATTTCAAGTTTTTTTATTTCTAGAAATAGAGTTCTTCCCAAACACATGTTTCTTCGTCGCTTTCAAAAAAAAAAAAAAAAAAGAAAAATCAACATGAGATTTCTTCTACTTTTCTATCAAGCACTCACCAATTATGATTCTAAGCAAAACAAATCTTAGAAATATGGAGAAAGTGATGAATATCATAAAGCCAAAACCCAATCTGCAAAAACAATTAAGAGATTGTCAACATAGGCAACGACATGATGCGACGGCGTCAAATTCAAGGTTCTTTTGGTTTATAGATCTGATCTAGGTTTTCAATTCTAGGTTTATTTTTGTTAGTTTTGGTACTATTTCTTTTTTATTTTATAGAAAAAAGTTTTGATCTTTTTGGATGTGTATTTTGATTTTATAGATAATTGTTATCAGAATAGCATGGCTTTTGGCTATTACTGCTCTACTATTTCATTATTTTCCTTTTGTTGATTGGTCAAATCTGAGGTTCTTTTGGTATACTTCAACTTCTTTTTCAAATTATTTATGTTTTGTAGTCAAAATTTATTTGTAAATACATAATATCTATATGAAATACAAACTTTGATTTTGTGAATTAAATTTTTATTTCTGTAGAAGAATTTCCATTTTCTTTCAAAATCATTTTTCTATACAGTATACTTCATGTAAACTTCTAGTAACTTTGCATATACTTTAACTATGATTTCAACAATAATCTTAAGATATATTTTGGCATATGTATGGTACACTTTGTATTAACTTGCAGTGTACTTCTCCTATACTTAACTTATGAAAATCAATAATTATTTTATTGATGAATTATTTTTTTTTTAAATACAAAAATGGAAAATATACCAGTAATCTTGAAAGTTAGAAGGAAAGAAGAAGAGCCGGTGTTAAAATATTTCCAGAAATATATTTCCTTTATTTTTTTGGTGTTCTACTTTTTAAATTGAAATTTTTTATCAAAATTTTTTTGATATTTGTGAAGTTTAAACTTGTGAAGAATTTTGCATAGAATTTTTATGTGAGAAACTTTATTTTATTTTACTTTTAAATATTATATTTAAATATATATTTATATATTTTTTAATTTTCTATATATTTTACCAGTTATTAGTATATTTTCAATACACTTCTGGTAAACTTCTTGTATGCTTTGTATGTAATTTTTTAGATTTGGACTTTTTATAAAATTGTATACAAAGAGTGAGAGGAAATAATCATATTTATTCTTTTTATTTAAACAAATAAAAGAAGGAGAAGGAGAAGCAGAAGGAGAAAGAGAAGGAGAAGGAGAAGGAGAAGGAGAATGAGAATGAGAAGGAGAAGAAGAGTAAGTAAAGAGCTATTCACATTTTTTTTTTTTTGCGTCTTTGATATGCAGAATTTAGAAGGTTGGGGAGGAGGAGGAGAAGGAGACACGAGATATTCACCTTATCTTTTTCTTTCTTTTTACAGTTTTATTAATTTTTTTAATGTACAAATGTTGGTACTTTGTGATATGAGATTTCACTTCTTTTTAGTGTTTTATTAATTTATGATTTGTCTTATAAATAGTTACTTCTAATATACTTACAATATACTTTAGATTTACTTGATTTATGAAATTCAATAACACTTTGAAAATATCAATCATTATATGCAAATAAAAAAATCATCTAATTGTAAATAATCAGAGTAGATATTTATAATAAAAGTAGATTTTAAGTTTAAATTTTCTTGAGGCATGTGTTTCTACTTGCATAATTTATCTTATAAATAATATACTTCTAGTTTACTTTTAGTAAACTTTAAGTAAACTTCCAGTTTACCAGATTTATGAAATGTCATAATGTTTAGAAAAATATTATTATTTATACGCAGATAAAAAAATCATATAATTGTAAATATTAAGAATATATATATAATATTAAAGGTATATTTTTCCTTTAGTAGATTAATTTGTGGCAATTTCTTTCCATGTATCCTTACACGTGTCCTCTAGAATATACATGAATGTGTCATGTATCCTATATGTAAACTAGCATGTCTTTATGTGTCTTGCTAAACTACACATGAAAGATGACATGTGTTCCACACATGTAAAATGACATGTGTCATATCTATATATATATATAAAAGTTATAGAATGAATTATGAAATACCAATGCACTAAGAGGGGGGTGAATTAGTGGACAATTAAAATTCTGTAATTAAACCAATTGAACAACCACAACACAAAGAATTATAGTGGTTCGGACACAATCAGTCCTACATCCACTTCCCAATACTCAATTGGGTATACCACTATCAATT
>CANYLF011187338.1:0-10456 GCA_948193215.1 Bocquillonia castaneifolia
CCCCCCCTTTGGTATTTCATGGAGGATAGTATAACAAGATTAAGAGGGTGGTCAAAGAAAACCCATTTACACATACTGCTCCAACAAAAGCTGGTTGGATCCTGAAATACTATAGGAGCCAGCACTTAAAATCCACCATAAATCAAATTTTAAAATTTGAAGTAGAGTGGGTTTTTCCAAGTTCAGCACAAGTACTGGCACTAAACCACCAAAAGCTAATTGGATCCTGGAATATATATCAACTGGTAGTTAAAAACTCACAACTATTAGAGCATAGTAAAACACAAAGGTCTAATAAAACCCATTTTCCCAACTACAGCACATATTGCACAAGCAAAAGAAAATCGACTCCTGGAACATCACATAATAAGCATTTAAAATCTGCCAATTACTACGGAAGTATTGTAGAACTAAAGAACCTATTTTTCCAATTTCCATTGAGTTATGGCTCCACTTAATTCTGAAATATTATACAACCAACACTTAAAATTTTCTGATGTTATTTTACAGGACTAACATAAATCAAATCAAAAGGTGAGATTTACTAAAAATGACATTGCAGTTTTTGTTCCACATACTGATGAAGATTGTATTTTAAGTATCACACAACCAACACTTAAATTCTGACCTTATGAGCATTCATTAAACAAATTTACAAGTGAAACCTAAGAAAACTCCCTATTGCATTTCCATGCTAACATCTCGTTCCACTACCTAATGAAGATCATCTCTGAAATAACAAAAAAACCAACACTTAAATTTTGATGGTAATTTATAGGAGCGTCATTATACAAACATCTACTTCCATTTTTGTTATCTATTCTGTTCTTTATATGTTTAATTTCAGCAACTCTAATGAGATATGGATGCCAATCCATAAGCTGATGAAATACCACAAAATCACACTACTCAAATAATATACCATAAGAGAAACAAAAATGTTATTGAAATAAATTTAGATTAAGGAAAAGGTCAAACATAGTTAAAAAATATAATCCTACTGACCTAGACCAAGATCCTTACAACAGAAAACCAAAGCACCCAAACAACTTCATAAAACAGTTCACACACATTAAACACAAGAACAAAATACATGGTGTTTTACCCAATAGCATAGCCATCAAGATGCAACCCTCCTCCTCAGTTCGGGCTTGCGACCGGCTGTGCATTTAACCATACATGCAAAGTTACATGCATTCGAACAAACAAAAATAATCTCACAAAACAAACAGGAAACAAAGGTATAGTCACACGCATTGATTAAGAAACCACATACTTGAATGATAAATCCAAATACAGCATGAAATCATTCACCAAATTCCTTATCCATATATCAGACCTGGCATCAACTGGTTAGCTTAAAAGATTATCCAACTCTTAACCAAGATATCAGCACTTCAGCAGCTGTAACAAGCATGACTGTTCATAAGCCTCAATAGCATCCACATCACCAGAAGTAAGACAAATAAGTTGTAGATAACATCATTGAGACACACCCGTAAGGTTTTTTTTCTTTCAAATGATAGAAAACACCCACAAGGTTAACCAACAAAAGATGCTTACTGTTTAAATCATTAAGGCCCAGGCAGACAGACAAACTTCCTGGCCAGATATTATTAGTCCAGAAGCATATTTCCAACATAAACACAGCCCTGAAGGAGCAAAAAACACAACCATGAATTGGATTCCTTTTTTTCCTCCTTTAGGGTTTATAAAAGCATAAAAAGAAAGCAAACAAAAATAAATAATAATCATCAACTTGTCAGAAGAAACTGCCTCCAAATAATTGGTGCAGATAAGGAGGTTTTGCCTCAGAGCCCGAGCCATGACTAGCAACTGCGGCACTATGTGTTCAGCTACAGGGCTGAAGTGGTAGTCGCTACTCGAACCGACATCAGGAATGTCTTATAAGGTGTACACCCCGATTCCTCTTAAGAATACAAAAGGTGCATTGACCCCAGAGATTCATGGATCCGACTTATCAATTCTAGAGCGTGATTCTTTACCCAATACTCCTAGTATTATACCAACCTTCATTCCTTCTAACAAAGCAATAAAACACATATAACAATTATAACCTACCTTTTACATATAAACATGCAAGAGTGAGTTTCTAATAACAAACAAGAGTTAATTTTAATGATTACCAAACATTAATTAGGGTTAATTTACATGTAAAAAATGATAAAGAACACATAACAACCAACACAACAACATAACCTAGGGTTTCTACCATTTTAGACCTAAAACGATTACCAAAGTCATTAATTAATCAATTTCATACATAAACACATCTAAAAAATTACCAAAGAAAGTTCAAAAGCTTACCTCATCGCTGCATTCCACGTGAAAGTTACTGTACGCAAGCAATCCCAGCAAAACAGCACCGAAGAAACAACAAAAGGGGCCAACGCCACTCAGGAGACTGGCATTTAGGCCCAACGCCACTTGCCCACATGCGTTTGGGCCCAACGCCACTCCTGTTTTTGGCGTTGGTTACCAGACAGAAAACAAAGAATGCGATTTGATAAAAAATGAAGTTTTTGAGTTTACCAAGCCCGCAAAACACACATACAGAGACGAAGATACATAAAATGATCACCAAAACATGTCATAATGCATAAAACATGGCAAAACAACCTAGATCTAAACATGGCATGCATGAAAATACAAAAAAAAAAATACAACTTTTACATGCAAAACATCAAAAGATTCAATCTTTAAACATAAAAATATGCAAAAGATGTAAACTTTATTCATAAGACTTCAAGATAATATGATTTCACATGAAATAATGCACAGAAACAAACTTTATTCATTAAAATATGCAAAGAAAATAACTTTACATAAAAGATGCAACCTTTATGCATTAAAACTCAGAAAAACATGACTTTTATGCAAAAGAAACAATTTTTATGCAAAAGAAATGATTTTTACATGATAAAACATAAAAATAATAGATTTTTATGCATGGAAAACATTTAAATAAATTAAACAATGCAGATCTTAACATACAAACACATAGACATTCGAAAATATGCAACTTTAAGCAATTATGAAGCATAAACATGGCATTTAAATCAAATCAACATACAAAAACATCATTAAAACATGCAAACAGAAATTTACAGCAACATAACATCCCAAAAATAAAGAATCATGACATGCAAATCATGAAAACAATGAAAATACACAGAAAAACAAAGAAATAAGGCGACTTACCTTTCAAGTAATCGCCTAGAAGCGCTTGATAACCCTCAGATCTGATTTGAGTGACCCTATTATTGCTTTTTAATGATTAAGAGCTGTTGGAATAGCACTTCAATGGATTAGAAACTCCAAAAACACCTCTTGAATGCAAAGGATGACACTTTCAAGAGCTTTTGTGCTTGTAATGTGAAAAATCAATGTAAAATCAAGTGTTTAAAGCTATGAATGAGTTTCAGAGAATTAGTATCAGTGACTAAACCCTAAAATTCGTATGCACTGGCTGCCTCCTCCTAAAACCTAGTTTTGGACGTCTATTTATACCCGGTTAAGATTAAAACTTAAGCTAGGGTTACCACAATTAGTTTCCTATCGAAACTCAATGACTTGAGCTCAAAGCAAAAGACATTTTGGTAAAATATAAGCCTACAGAGCCTTGGGATGCGTATACGACTCGTACGGGCTATTCCGGGCCGAAACAGCCCAAAAATGGGCTTTTTACAGTTGAGATCGTCTGACTAGCGTTGGGGGCCTAACGCCAGTCTCATGAGTGGCGTTGGGCCCAACTCCACTTTGAAGAGTGAAGTTGGGCCTAATTCCACTCTTCAGAGTGGCGTTGGGCCCTTTTAGGCCTTCAAACGTCCGATTTTATAAAAACTTAAATATGAGAAAACGTGCAAAATGGCCTCAACTACTAACCATCAAAATTTCAAGTCATTTGGACATCCATAGAAAAAGTTATGATGAAAACCGTCTGAAAAATGCATTCTTTATGCTCAAAACCGGATTTTGGAAAAAAAATGCTATGCAAGCTTAGAAAAATACTCAAATTGAAGCAATGCAATCTCTAAAAAGTAAATGTCAACTCAATTCATGCTATTTAGAATATGAACGATCATCACTGGGCCTCCGAGCCGCTTCCGTATTCTTGCATCAAAATTATGTGTTAACAGTTTACCCCCGCTTTGTTGGAGGTTTGTAGTGTTATCCAATAATATGAAAAATGATGACAAAGCTAAAACACATAATTTTGAAAAGAATTACATACCTCAACTTTGGTATGCAAAGTTTAACCTTGGACCTCAGCTGCCTTAGCTTAACTCCATGAGGATTTACCTGATTAGTCTCTCAGGGATTTGGATCTTGATCTCAGACCTCAGCTTCCTTGACCAACTCCATGGGGAAATACAAGATTTAAGAATACTATCCATGTGAAGAATTGGAATACTATTCAAGTGCAAGAATACTATCTTGGGTGAGAAATTAGGAATACTATCCAGATGCAGGAATACTATCCTGGCTTGGGAGAGGTTGGAATACAGGAATACTATCCAAATGCAGGAATACTATCCTAGCTCAAAAGGAGGTTGGATTACAAGAATACTATCCTGGTTACTCCACTGGGGAATGTCTACTTACTGAGACTTGGATTTTGACTGCCACTGGCGATATTTTTCTTTCGCCAGAATGGCTCCATTGAGGAAATAAAGTTATTTGGCTATCAGAAATACTCGACTTGATTGTCAACCGGGTATTCGAATAACTCTATTTTGGGGAACGAATTTCTTGCCTTGATTATTAATCAGATATTAGAATAACTCCACTGGGGAATACAAACTCATCTGATAATTGTGCTGGAGATAACTTTACTGGAGAAACCTTTAATTCTGATGAATCCTAAAAGAAAATTTCCTCAAAATATTTCTGGCATTACTCCTACTGGGGAAATTTATCTTTTAGACATAAAATTATCATTTATATGCATGTGCTTACTCTAAATATCTTATGGATTTGAAATAAGAGAAGTGATTTCTAAAAAAAAGATTTTTTGTAATGTCTGTCATTCTGACTGTAATCCTCTGTCATCTTTTGTCATTCTGACTGTAATTGACTGCTATTCTTACTAATCCTCTAAAATTTACCCCTAATTAAACTCAAATTGGCCTCTGTTGGCCTTAATTTTGATTTTGGACCTATTTGCAACAAAACTTTTGTCCTTCTTTGAAAATTTTCTTCAGGGATCAAAATGGCAATTTGCCAAATTGGCAAATATATGTGGCCGGCAGCTCTATTTTTTTGGCAAAAGAATTCAAAATTTTACCCAAAATTCATTTTTCTCTCATTTCTTCATTTCTTAACCAAATCTCTTCAAACAAAAAGTAAAATGGCTGATAATCCGGACTTAGAACCCATGTGGAACCCGGTTAGCCTTTTTTGTGTTAGAGAAGAAGTATTAAAAGCTGATTCTAGTGGAATTCAGAGTGGAGGAAAGATTTCTCCACTGTCTAATGCTAGATTCAACCTCTGTAGCTCAATTGGAGACTGGGTAAGTGTCCAAATACCTCAATTTGATTGAATTTTGACTGGGTATTGTGAAATTTATCAAAAATCTACAAAACAAACCAGAATTAGCAGCCAACCGGACTGGCCTGGGCCCAACGCCACTGCCACGATTGGCGTTACCGGAAACGCCAGTCGTATGATCGGCGTTGGTGGCAACGCCACTGCTGGGACTAGCGTTGAGTCGAGTCCTAGTCCTGGCAGTGATTTTAGACTTTGAACAGTCCTCCGATGCATATTTTGATGATTTAATGTGTAAAAATAGACTGATATATGCAAGTTATGAATGTTTCAAACATGATTTACACATTTTATGGACAAATTATGATAATATGTGATGAGAATGATGTTAAATGAATAATGAATGTATAAATGATGTTAAAGTGATGTTAGAATAATGTATGAATAACGCATGAATAACAAATGAACAATTTAGCAATGGATATGAATGAATGATTATGGATATAAGTGAATGATTAAATACAATTATGCACAAGTGAATGTTAAATATAATTATGCATGAATGAATGTTCTGTTGGTTTCCAAGATTAGAAATAAAGAATGCATGCAAGAAATTAGATGATTATGTTAGGAGATATACCTGTTATTTATCTTACAGGGGGGATGAGACTATTTTTACCTATAATGAAAATTTTTCCAAGGTCAGAGTAGTTTGGAGAGGATTACCTCTGGGTGTGCAGGCCTTAGTACTTCAGGCTGGATTTGAGCCTCTTCTTTCCATGTTTCCTGAGAATGTGGATGAGCATGTGAGCTCTCGATGTGACTGCCGTTCCATGCAGGCATTGATGGAGAGATGGTTTGACACTACCCACACATTTCAGCTGCCATGTGGGAAGTATACTCTATCTTCAGCTTCTTTTTCTGCTATTACTGGATTAGCTTGCACTGGTGAGTGGATTTTCTGGGATGGACGGATATACTCTATGCATCATTATGTTCAGAATAAGTATATCTTTTTGATATTAGGCATGGTTCCTGGGCGGAAGAGCTCCAAGAAGCTCTATGTTGATGCATTAGCCAGATATCTTTCGAGCTATAGGCTAGAGTTTGACTGGAGATTTGATTAGATGGCCTGTGTCTTCATTCTTTACCTGCTGGGTAGTACTATCTTCTGTGATACGAACTCTACTATTGGCTTGCACTTCATCCCTATTCTCAAAGATTTTGATGAGATGAGTGGTTATGACTGGGGCTCCCCTGCTTTGGCCTATCTGTACCTTTGCATGGATAGGGTTTCTCATGGTGCTACAAAGTTCTGTGGCTTCTGGCATGCCACTCATGTGAGTTACTTTGCCTCTTACTTTTCTTTGATCGCTTTTCTTGCTTTATACTTTTCTGACTCTTCTTTTGCAGGTCTAGGCTATTGAGTTGGGCTTGATTTGCCAGTTCTTCCCACTAGAGCACAGATATACATTCCCTGTCCTTAGATGTTGGGGTTTACAGCAATTGTGCATTCATGCTGCTGACGTCAATGGTCATCGCATGTGTCTTAACTTGCTGACTGCTTCTAGGGTAAGACACATAAAAGCAAATTTGTTAGTTCAAAGTGATTGACATGAGTTCAAAATACTTACCTTGAATCTTTCTTTTCCAACTTGATAGGGGATGGATGGGCCAAATGGAGGGATTGCCACCCTATGTCATTGCATCCTTGCCCAAGGATGGCTTGAGGATTCTTCTAGAGGGTCCAGGCCTTAGGATGTGGTCCCTGGGAAAGAGGACTTGATGCCAGTATATGATCGTATTTCGAAGGAGACCTCACGATCCTCCTATTGATATGTTTTGGGGACATAAGCTGACGAACAACACCCTAGCTATAGCTCTTGATGGCTTTGAGTGTACATCTTTTCTTTCTCGCTCTAAGGATTACACTTCTTTCTTGCATTCGAGGTGCTCCCGACTTTACCTTTGTCACCTAGGATGCTTGCTAATGTAAAATGCCATCTTTTCTTTACTTTTCTGATAACTGCACGTCTTAGTTACATGATTCATAATCACTTTCTCTTTTCAGATATCTATGGGTGTTGTGACCTTCTCCAGTTCTGATGAGGATGAGGAGATGGAGAATCTAGAGGCTCAGATGATGATGATGATTATGCCCCCAGTCCCGGGCCAGTTGTTGCCCTCGGGCCGAGTAGGAGGACCCGTGCTTCCACTAGAAGAGCTATGCCGAGTTCGGAGCCTGCTAGACCTCCTTCATCCCACTATGCATCCAGTAGTCAAGGAGACATAGTGCCGGGCCATATCACTGAGTATCCTGGATTTTCAGTTCATCATAGGACTATTGCTGGCCTAGTTGAGCATACTTTCCGTCCTACAGCTGATCCTTCCATTTCTTACACAGATGGATGCACTCATGTAAGCTATCTTGACATTATTTCTTCATTTTACACCTGTATCTGGATTCTAACTCTTTATTCACCCAGGTTCCTATCGATGAGGTTTCACGACTATCATCATACTTTCAGGCCAGCAAGGCCCATCTGGTAGAGACTTGTGATACATGGAGGCAGGTCCATGGCTTTTCTTATAGGATGGTTGCTAAGTTGAAGGCTCAGCTTGCAGCTTTGGACATCCCAACTGAAGGAGCTGGTGGGGCCTAGATTGGTGAACAGCGTGCTGGCGATGAGACTGAGAGTCAACCAGCCGGTGGTGATGAGGAGGACTCTGAGGAGTCTGAGGAGGAGGAGGAGGATGAGTAGATGTCCTTGTTTATGTTTTTGAACTTGTTTTACTTCCTGAACCTTGATATGTACCTGTATTTCACACACTTGGTACAAATATGTGAGTGTATGCATGATTGTTAAACATTATATATGCATGTATGTACGTTTCTTATACTGCTATGAGTGAATGCATGCCAATTTTCTAGTTAATGCATCTGTTATGCACATGATTTTGTAGATTTATGTATGCATGTATGTCTTTCTTATGATTTCTAATCATGTATGTATGAAATGTTGTGCATGGAATCCTCCTAGAACTCCGAAAGTCTGCGTCGATCATCGAATCGCCGAAAGGTATCAAGCCTGAGCCCAACGCCACTCAGGGGAGTGACGCTTGCCACTAACACCATTAAGGGATAGGCGTTTGGTGGTAACACCACTCTTCAACTGGCGTTGGTCCATAACGCCACTTCTTCATCCTCGGGCTTTTCTCCTTGATTTTTCACTCTATTTTGACTCCTTTTCGAATCAGGACTTGCCTAGACTTGGTGAGTTATAAATAGAACCTTCTAGGGCGGCTTTGAGTCATTAGAAAACATTAAACATACTCTCTAGAAGTTTTTTAGAACTGCAAACATGTTTCAGAAGTCTGCAAACACTCTTAGAAAACATCTAGGAAGCATGGAAATAGAAACCTGGAATTCCTTAGACCAATAACACTTGACAAAGTTAAGAGCTTTCCTAAATTTCCCATTCGACATCAAACTCCTTCATGCAGCTTCAGAATGCTGGAGTATCAAACATCATGTCTTCCGCTTCAACGGAGTTGAGCTATGCCCCCTGTTTGAAGAATTCAAAGGCATTCTTAACAAGCTACACCGCTCTAACGCTCCTCTAGCATTGCCTTCTGCTTATAATCAAACTCTAGAATCTCTAGCTGATTTCTTTGGAATAACCCTAGGTCAGATACTTCCATGTGTCGAGTGTCAATCTCTCCTAACTCAACCCCTGTTGGAATTGGGGAGTTCTAAGCCAAAGAATAGCAGGTCTTGGCAAAGGCTCGCTAGCTTCTATCTTTATGCCCAATTCTTACTAGTTTCTACTGAAGGCAGAGGTAACTTTCAGATTGCCCATGTTCTAAAACAGGTTGAGAGTGGTCATAACCCCTTCCCTATCATCTTGGTTGAAACCATTGTCGGCTTAGATTATGTCAAGCATACTCAACGCCTCTGAGGCAACCCGTTACTTCTCCAGGTATGCATTCCTTATCTTGCTTCCATGTTCTCTTCTATTGATCTTGACTAATTCATTTTGGAAATTCTTTAACAAGATTTGGTTGAAGCAAAAGCTAAGCGTACTGATGCCCCCAGTGAACCCTAAAACTTATAGGGCTCGACGGTTTCAATCTAGAGGACATGTGTTGTCCAAGGCTGAACATGTTGCATTAGAGGTTTTTGGCAGTTGGACCAACTTTCTCCTATCCAGGAATGAGGGGTTGATCTGCTAGCATTGTCCATGGTGGAAATTGGGCTTCATCACTACTTCTGTGATAGATAACTGTGTGCAAATTACCAGCTTTGGTACTGTCACATTTTATATCCCATCCAGAGTCTGTAGGCAGTATGGCAGGGCTCAAGGAGTATTACATCCCGTTCCATTTTTCACTCCTTATGCTGTTACCCTATTCTTCTTGAGGGAAATCCGTTCTCGCTAGGTTAGCAGATCTTTTGCAAAGAATATGAGTTTTGCCCAAGGACCAACTACTGATGATGAATACAAGGCTTTGGTTGATCTGGTAAGTACTACTGTTGACCTGTTCATATCATTGCAAATATGGATCTCACGGCATGGCTTTATTTGTAGGCTGAGCTATCTGATGATGAAGGCATAGGTGCTGAACTGTATGCTACAAGCAACAGAAATAATGTAAAAAGAGCAAGAGATGATACAAGGAAAGAAATGAATGCAAGCTTTGATAATATCAAGTGGCTAAAGAAACACAAGAAGAATTAGGTCTCATAACCATTTCATTTATTCATGCAATATTTTAGCTTTTTAGTTATGCAGACATAGAATCAAGAACTATAAGAAAGTTTGACACTTTTCTTTTGCAAAAGGTTCATTTTATTAATATTAGCATAATAAGCGTACTTTAGCTTTTACACTTGATATTACTGCTTCATTACTTTCTTCTCTCATTGCCTTAATTTTTTCCTAGACTA